>AFRD01000211.1:0-56413 GCA_000222875.2 Periglandula ipomoeae IasaF13
AAGAACGCCATCATCTTCGTGGGCGGTTTGGGCGATGGCCCTCACACGGTGCCTTACATCAGGACCGTTGCCCAACATCTGCAAACGACCGGCAAGGATCTTTCCTACTCCATCCTTGAGATTCGTCTGCGAAGCTCTTTCATCGGGTTCGGCACATCCAGCTTGAAAAAGGACGTCGATGATATTGCCGCACTCGTCAAGTACCTGCGAGGATTGGGCAGGAAAAGGATTGTCGTCTTTGGACACTCTACTGGGTGCCAGGTATGTGTGTTTCTCAAATTCTCTCCCTTTTTTCTGTGTTTTCCATTTGTCTCGTTCTTGTGAATTCTTATCTTCTTTCCTCACCCTGAGCGACTACTTGTGGCCTGCATCATCACATGCAGATCATCTCCTGACAGCAAGAAATCAGGACTGCATTGAGTATGCCGATTATGTCAAGCATGGCAACCCTCCCGTAGATGGCTTTATCATGCAAGGCCCGATTTCAGACAGAGAAGCCATGGATGACATATTCCCGGAGCATCAAGACACACTTGACCTGGCCAACCAATGGATTGCAGATGGCCGACACCATGATTGTCTCCCAAGGGACAAGGTTCCAAAGGATCTTGGCGCGCCGATGTCCGCTTACAGATTTAAATCGCTTGTCGCCAAGGAGTAAGTCACATTGTTCGCTGTTTGGCTCCGCGAGAGGCACCCCTCACAAGCTGTCTGTTTTTTTTTATGCTAACGAGATCAACCTTTCCTGCAGCGGAGACGATGATTACTTCTCGTCTGACTTGGATGATGAGACGGTCCGTAAATACTGGAGCCGGTTCAACAAACCTGTGCTTGCTCTCCACTCCGCTGATGATGAGCATGTGCCGGATTTCGTGGACCAAGCGAAGGAGAATCAGCGATACCAGAAGGCGAATCCGTTGGTGAGCCCACTGTCGGGCCTTATTCCCGAAGCCAGCCACCAGGTCTTGGAGGAGAGTGCAAGGGAATGGCTGGGCCAGCGAGTGGTTGAGTTTCTGCAAACGTTGGAAAAGTGATGATGGAGGTGAGCGACGAATCGATCGACGAGTGGAATTTAGACGGGCACCCGCTGGAAGAAGGTAAATGCGCGAGGTGACAGGATTATAGAATATACATATCAAGTGAATAGGCGTCAGGACTTTACCACGCTTGGGATGTACAAGCCGTGGATGCATGTCCTTGCCAAGAATTATGTTGTAATTGTTCCATTTTGGTTATTGATTGAACGTGGCATTTCAAGAAGCCATAATGATGCCGAGTTGACACATGAGTATTCGAGGCTTCTGTACTCCGTAAAGAACTGACAATGCTGATAGAAACTTAAACGTGGGGGGCATTGATGGGTGGATGCAAAACATCGCCATGCAAACTCGCCAGCATATGGATAAATTGTCCATCGTGGCGGTGAGTCAGAGATGCGACAATAACGTTGTCACAGTAAGGGATGGCATCTGAGGCTGATTGAACCTTGTTGATTGGTAATAGAGAAACGCATTCTTGTGCCCAGGCGCAGGTGAGGAGGATGTTTGTTGATTGAAATGGGCGTAAGGTGCTCATGTCCGATAATGCCGACGGTGAGTGACTGGGGATCTCCAGGGTCGTGCACAAGCAACGTTCAGTGCTGCGTCGAGCTGCCAGTCTGCGGTGTTATGCGTGGACGGCTGCATCTGGTGCCCCACAGCCATGGCTGGTCTGGTGCTTGCCGTCGTGCCGTCTTACGCGCACTGGCGCAGTTGAGCGCTGCAAGCTGGTTCCAGTGCGGGGCTCTGGTTCACGCCTGCAGCTCTCAAGGCGGGCAGGTGCAGAAGCAGACGCAGATGCAGGCGCAGAAGAGGCAGCAGAAAGTGGGGAAAGGGCAGGGAAGCTAGAGCTCTATGGCCCTCTGTGGCGCGCCGGGTGACGAACCTCGCTCGACTCGAACCCGTTGGATGCGGCTAGAGGCAAAATTAGCGTCTGCGCTGACAAACCCAGCCAAATTGGACGCTTCCGTATTGTTCGGTCATTTGATTGGATTGATCGACTTTACTTTTTTTCTTTGTCTCGATTACAGACACCGACACCGACACACGCACTCCGACGCCGCTTGCTGTCGTGCCTCTCTGTCGTGCATCGCTGTCTGCCTTCTGTCCGACAATATTTCTACATTCTTTATCCGCGAGCCCACCGGATCTTGCTCGCCCGCGACGTCATTGTCCCATTGGATTTGTACTCTGCTTCTTGAGCTCACGAAACATCCATCCCATCATCACCCTCGCCGACGACCCGATCCGGTCCCGGATCACCTGAGCATGTGGTGACAATTTCAGTTCACCACAAATCCGACCTTCCTCGCCACAAATAGGACCATGGATCCTTACAGCGAGCAGCAGGTTCTCCTGCACACCGGCTCCTTCACCGGCTTACGGCCGCTGGGGCAGCTCGGGAGTAATTACTTTTCCGTCTCTGGCTTCAAACAGCCTCTTTGTGGCAATGAAGAAGGCTGGGGTCCAATCAGCAAGTACCGATATGATTTTACGCCATGTTTCATCGATGTTTGGCTGGCCACCGTCTCTGTCTACGCCCTCATCCTCGGACCCGTGGCTATCTGGTGGTTGTTGAGCAAGAAGAAGCAGCTGGAAGATGGGACTACGAAGAATGCCCACTTTTGGGTCAAGCAGGTGAGGATGCTTTTGGCAGAAACTCCAATGAGTGGAATGTGAATGTTCATAACCTCGAAAACTGGCTAACACTGCACGCCTTTTCAGTCACTTTTCGCCTTCCTCATCGCCGATTTTGCCGTGCAACTCGTTATTCAGATCCTCGGTTTGCCCGGCATTTGGTATGGCGACTTTCGCGTCTTGACGACATTCCTGACAATTCTTTCCATGCTCGTCATTTTCTCCATACAATGGATAGAGCACTCGCGCCTGCGATGCGCCAATGGCGTTGTCCTCTTCTACTGGCTGCTGTTGATCATTTCGCTTACCGTCAAGTTTCGATCCTTGATTTCACAGCAAGTATACGATGTCAACTTGCCCTACTTCATAACGTTCTGTATCGGGTTCGGTGCTTCAATCGCCGAGTTCTTGGTCGAATGGCTGTGGCCGCGCCAGCACGTGCCCAGCGGATATGAAGCCATTTCTGAAGATGAAGAGTGTCCTGTGGAGTACGCCACCGTTTTCTCTCGTTTGACCTTCTCGTGGATGACGCCCATGATGCGATATGGCTACAAGGTTTTCTTGACTGAGAATGACCTGTGGGGTCTGGCTAAATCCGACCAGACCAAGACCACAGGCGCGTCTTTCGAGAAAGCCTGGGCACATGAGCTTAAGTACCGCCCGAAGTCACCGTCTTTGTGGTTGGCCCTATTCCATGCCTATGGTGGCCCCTATGCAGTCGCAGCCTTTTTCAAAGTTGGCAACGATGTTGCGCAGTACATTCAGCCGCAGCTCCTGCGATTGCTGCTGAACTGGGTCAAATCGTACTCTACCCAACCAGATGATCCCCAACCGGTTATTCAAGGCGCCGCCATTGCCCTGGCCATGTTTGCTTGTGCTGTTTTCCAAACTACTATGGTGGTATGTATCCTCAACACCCAGAGTATAAGACATGTTAGATATGTGACACTGACCTGATCAACACAGCACCAATATTTCCAAATGTCCTTCGAGACAGATATGAGAATCAAGGGTGGTCTTGGATCTACAATTTACCGAAAGTCGTTGAGACTGTCGAATGAAGGCCGATCTACAAAGACTACTGGCGATATCGTAAACTACATGGCTGTCGACGCGCAACGTCTCCAAGACTTGACTCAATTCCTGCAACAAGCCTGGTCCGCTCCTTTCCAGATTATCATCTGCATGGTTTCGTTGTACAACTTGGTTGGGTGGTCAATGATGGCTGGCATTGTTGTCATGATTATCATGATGCCAGGCCAAGGCTGGGTTGCCAGAATAATGAAGAATTTGCAGAAGGATCAGATGAAGAATAAGGACGCCAGAAGCAGACTTATCAACGAAATCATCATCAACATGAAGAGCATTAAGCTGTATGCATGGGGTGCCGCATTCATGAACAAGCTCAATTACGTACGAAACGAACAGGAGCTTAAGAATTTGCGACGAATTGGTGCTACACAGGCTTTTGCTAACTTCACCTGGAACACGGCGCCATTCTTCGTCTCGTGCTCTACATTCACTGTGTTCGTCCTCAAGCAAGACAAGCCACTCACCACCGACATCATTTTCCCAGCGCTTGCCCTCTTCAACTTGTTAACTTTCCCTCTTGCAATCTTGCCCATGGTTATCACTTCCATCGTTGAGGCCTCTGTCGCTGTCGGCCGTTTGACTGACTTCCTGACTGCCGAGGAACTTCAGTCCGAGGCCATCACCATCAAGCCGGCTCCGCAAGAGATGGGCGAGGAGACTGTCATCATTCGTGATGGCACGTTCTCGTGGAACCGCCACGAGACCAAGGAAGTCTTGAAGGACATTGACTTCACTGCCTACAAGGGTGAGCTGTCCTGCGTTGTCGGTCGCGTCGGCTCAGGCAAGTCTTCCTTCCTGCAGAGCATCTTGGGAGATCTATGGAAGGTCAAGGGTTCTGCTGAAGTTAGAGGCACCGTTGCCTATGCCTCCCAGCAGACGTGGATATTGAACGCAACTGTGAAGGAGAATATCATCTTCGGATATCGATACGACTCTGAGTTTTACGAGAAGACCGTCAAGGCTTGTGCTCTCTTGGATGACTTTGCCCATCTGCCTGATGGAGACGAGACAGTTGTAGGAGAGCGAGGCATATCTCTCAGCGGTGGGCAGAAGGCTCGTGTTTCTCTTGCTCGTGCTGTGTATGCTCATGCCGACATTTATCTCCTGGATGATGTTCTGTCTGCTGTGGATTCTCACGTTGGCCGACACATCATCGACAACGTTCTTGGACCTCGCGGTCTGCTATCCACCAAGACGCGAATTCTTGCGACGAATTCTATCCCTGTTCTGCGCCAAGCCAGCTTCATCACCATGCTCAAGGATGGCTCGATAGCTGAGAAGGGCACATACACCCAACTCATCGCCAAGAAGGGTCTGGTTGCTGATCTTCTGAAGACAGCTGGCCATGACTCGAATAATGCCTCTGGTAGCTCGAGTCCGCCTTCCAGTGAAACCTCCATTGTCATCGACGAAACGAGCAACAGCCAGAACAAGGAGGAAATCGACGAAGCCGCCGAAGACGTGCCAGAGATGGAACCTATCAAGGGAGCTCAAGGCATTGGCAAGAAGCCTCGATCTAGCAGCATGGCAACTTTGCGCCGCGCCAGTACGGCCAGTTTCAAGGGGCCCCGCGGCAAGCTCACAGATGAAGAGCTGGCTGGCACTTCTCGAACCAAACAAGCCAAGGAATTTGTCGAGCAGGGTAAAGTCAAGTGGTCCGTATATGGTGAATACGCCAAGGAGAACAATCTGGTTGCTGTCGCTATCTACATGTTCGCACTTTTGGCCGCCCAGTCTGCCGGTATTGGTGGTTCTTTCTGGCTAAAGTCATGGTCTGAGCACAACGAAGACACCGGTACCAACGACAATGTTGGCAACTACATCGGCATCTATTTTGCCTTTGGTATTGGCTCCTCCCTGCTTATTGTGTTACAGACCTTGATTTTGTGGATTTTCTGCTCCATTGAGGCTTCCCGGAAACTACATGAGCGCATGGCAAACGCCATCTTCCAATCTCCCATGTCCTTCTTCGATACAACACCGACTGGTCGCATCCTGAATAGGTTTTCTAGCGACATATATCGTGTTGATGAGGTCTTGGCTCGCGTTTTCAACATGCTTTTTGTCAACGTAGCGCGATCTTGCTTCACGTTGGGCGTCATTTCTTTCTCAACCCCAGCTTTCATCGCCTTGATTGTGCCACTCGCCCTGACATACTACTGGATCCAGAGGTACTATCTTCGCACATCTCGAGAATTGAAGAGACTAGACAGTGTCAGTCGCAGTCCCATCTATGCTCATTTCCAAGAATCTTTGGGTGGTGTCAGCACCATTCGGGCTTTCCGTCAGCAGCAACGCTTTGAAATGGAAAATGAGTGGCGCGTGGATGCTAATTTGCGAGCATACTATCCATCTATCAGCGCCAATCGCTGGCTGGCAGTTCGTCTGGAGTTCATTGGTGGCGTAGTGATTCTTGCCGCGGCTGGTCTCGCTATCATTTCTGTTGCCAACAGAAGTGGTCTTCGAGAAGGTACGGTTGGTCTTGCCATGTCATATGCCCTCCAGATCACGACTTCCCTCAACTGGATCGTTCGCCAGACTGTCGAGGTCGAGACCAACATTGTCTCCGTCGAGCGTGTTCTCGAGTATGCCAAGCTGCCTAGCGAAGCTCCCGAGATTATCGCAGAGCGACGACCTCCCGTTGCTTGGCCCGCCAAGGGCGAGGTTGATTTCAAGAACTACAGCACCCGCTATCGGGAGGGTCTGGATCTTGTTCTCAAGAACATCAATCTTGACATCAAGATTCACGAGAAGATTGGTGTTGTGGGTCGGACAGGAGCGGGCAAATCCTCATTGACGCTTGCACTGTTCCGACTGATTGAGCCAGCAACTGGAAACATCGACATTGACAACGTCAACACGTCCAGTATAGGATTGTTGGATCTGCGTCGCCGATTGGCAATTATCCCTCAGGATGCGGCCTTGTTTGAGGGCTCTGTCCGCGACAACCTGGATCCTGGACATGTCCACGACGATACAGAACTATGGAGTGTTCTTGGTAAGTATACGTACTTAAATGCCTCTACAAGTCAAACCAGTACTAACCCTTTTCCCCCAAACAGACCATGCCCGTCTCAAAGAGCAAGTTGCCGGCATGGAAGGCGGTCTCGAGGCCAAGATCAATGAAGGAGGTTAGTCAGAAATGCTGTTTTCCATGCCCACCATATGAGTCAATCAAATCCTTGGTTTACTAACAAAATGCATAGGATCCAACTTGTCACAGGGCCAGCGACAGCTTGTCTCTCTAGCCCGTGCCATGCTTACTCCTTCCAATATTCTTGTTCTGGACGAAGCCACCGCCGCCGTGGACATCGAGACAGACGCAATGCTCCAAGCAACGCTTCGGTCACCACTCTTTGCAAACCGGACTATCATCACGGTCGCTCACCGTCTCAACACCATTCTCGACAGCGACCGCGTGGTTGTCCTCGACAAGGGCGAGGTGGTCGAGTTTGACACGCCAGGGGAGCTGTTTAAAAGGCAAGGTATATTTTACGGCTTGATGAAGCAGGTCGGGTTGGAAATCGAATAAACTTGCATTCTGTAGAAAGAGTAAAACGGGGGATGAAGTAACTTTGCGTATTCGGCGAATCTAGCCTGTAATTATATGTAGGGCGTCTATATAGTACCCTGAAATAACATTGTCATACGTGCCGTTGGGGATATTTCAAGTGTGTGAAGCTATTTTGCCGCGACGATGTACCAGAGAGGATTGCAATGGGCGAGATTCTCAACTACTCTCGACTTCTTGATTATACAAGACTACTTTATTCGTCGTCGTTTCCGTGATTATAAACCGTTTCGTGTCCGTGGTCGCGCATTACCAGGCTTATTACGGTTTTACATGACAGATTGTCACGGCTCGGCTTGGTACATTCGACATCACGGTTGAAAGCATACATCAAGACATCAACTTAACGATGGATTCGTCAGGGGCGATCTTCCTGTTTTCCAAATGGCGAATATCTGCATGCTCCCATACAATAAAGCATTTCGTCGAGAAATAAGTCTCCCAAGGACATGGCCTATCCAGAACACTGACCATATCACATTCAACATGCATCATTATCCACTACTTTTCCAAGTCACAGCTGTGCTTCTCCGCACAACAATACCATTTCAGGATCCCTACATAATTTCCCAAAAGAAAAATACAATATGCTGAAACAAACCCTGCAACTAATATTACCAAGAGACACGCACCACCAAAAACGCAGCTACAAGAAGAGCACAAGCCTCCGCGGCTGACAGCAGCACCAACACCCAATCGCTCATCCGCAGTCTCACCGGCTGCCCTATGCGGCGTCGCCGCTGTACCACCATGCCCATCGTTTCATGTCTCGGAGGGCGTGCGAGGACGGGCCCTCGCCGCGGAAGAGCTTGTCTTGCGTGACCGGGGAGGAGACGGCATGGTTATCGGGCATCTCCTTGTGACTTTTGAGGACAGGATACAGATCTGGTGGGGGGTCTTCTTTTTTTTGGTTTTAATTCGTTGGGAATGCGAAGGATTCAGTTGCTGATGGCTTCTGCACGAGCTTCAAGGTGGCGAACGCCACACCGATGGGTTAGATTAATTATAATGAGGGGACTGAGATTCATGTCTATTTCCATGGGCGAACAAAAAACGTCAAAGCTTTGATGAGCGGGTATGAGTTCCGTAGGACATCTTTCATCTATTTGAGTTCAGGCTGAGGATATAGAGTCTCGGAGGTTTTCCCTCGAAATGGGTGGTCGTGGTCAGGATGGATGATCTTACTTGTTCTTGTTGTGATAGACGGGAAATGCGCCGCGGAAACCACTTGCTGTTGGTGCAACGACAACGTTGGTCCGGCATGTTACGAGCACGACGTGTTCTGGCCACGGGCCGTATGGATACCGACATAGCCGCTGCGTACAGCTGGAAACAGTGTGCCTTCCGTAATCTGAGCTTCGTTGAAGCCAGAGGGTTGAAGAGGGGCTCAAGCAAATGGTCCCGGCCAGGGGCTTGCAGATATCGATGCCGTGTTACGTCAAAGGTGTAGCGAAGCACTGTTGTAGCATGAAGAAAGTGCTTCGAAAGCGTCGTCAGCCAACCGCTGGAGCAGGGTCTCGATCTATTTCAGTACCGGTGAGCTCATTGCGTGCTTTGTCTTGGAGGACCCCTTCTGCGTCGTGCAACTTGAGGCATGGCGTGATGATATCCCACTTTCGTTCTGTCCTTTATTTCGTTGACCAGCATCTTGGAAAGGTCATCGCCTTGACATACCTCCATCGACACTAGAACTATTATTTTGTGCTACGCGCTGTCACCACTTTCACACCTACATGACTTCAGTTGCTTCAAGCATGGTGCTCGATTTCTTACTCTTCTCGATATCCATCGCCTGGGTAGACGCAGAATCAGACACTTACACCCCAACGTCATCCAAAGGCTCTAGCCTAACCCTGGCTGGGGCGTGTTGCGAATGAGAGGGGGACCAAGCGAACTTGGCAATTAGTTCTACGTAGAAGACAAAGATCATGTAAGCGATGATATTTGTATGGGTCTAGGTCATGAACAAGCACACCATTAACACATTGTTGATGAAAGCACGCAGGGCTGACTCGGGAGAAGGGGGACCCTTATAAAGCGCCTCTACCAAATGCAGTTAGCATGTGAGCTGCAGCGATGACGAACAAAGTTTTGGAACGGACCAGGAGTGGTACAAGACACAAAAAAAAAAAGGCTACAAACCATGGGTTGATTACCAAAAAACTTCCCGAATGACGATGGGTCTCCCTTCAGCACCCTCCAGCACCGCCGGGGGAGTGGGGTTCTCAGCAACTGGGCAATTTGTCGTGAATGGTGCGATGGGTTCCGATCAACCACAGACTTGGGCCAAGGGCACGGCATTTGCGTGCGGGATCTTAATCTCGCTCGATGCAGCACCAGGCGAGGCGCTAGGCGATGAACCCTTTCGGGACAATAATCAGGCAAGGGAGAAGGCAGGCGATAAATCAACTCGTCGTCCAGCCCATCATCAGTCGGCGCTAGGGGTGGTTGGTTCCCACAACGTTGGGCTTCATCTTCTTCTTTGAGACGAGGTCCAGGCTAGTAAACTCAATTTCATTGCGCCAATGTGCTGGTGCTTGCTGAGGCGTGCTTTAGCTGTTGCATTCCACAGGAAGCGCGACGTCATGGCGGCCAAATCGTCGCCTTTCCCCTCTTCGCCCTGGGCTAGCTGGACCTTGTCCTGTTATGGAACTCTAAAATAGCCGAGGACGCCCTATTAGGCATTTGGGTGTCCAGACATCAGCTGGACTCAGCAACCAGGCGTCGTGACTGGTGGAGGTGATGCTCCGAGGCCCGTTCCCCGTCGTCCGAACCGAGCTGTTGGTATGTATGTGGTTGGTGCTGCGGCACATCCTTCACCTAATACTTACGCTAAACTCCATGATGTGACCCGTTTTCTTGATCCCTGGACTATTATGCATGTGTCTTGACTCCCTCCTCCATAGCTGAATTTTGGAGGGAACTCCTGGCTGATCCCCCACATTATCACAACCAATCTTGTCTTGGAGATGAAGAGCTCGGTCATGCGTGGTAGAGAGTTATTTATCGCTGTAGCCGCTAGTATTTGATTGCGTTCTCAACTGCTTTCGTGTTTTTTTCTTTGGTGTCGTGCTATTATGCACTATCTACCGGCTCTCCTCGACCAGCAGTGACTAGGAATGTAAGCTAAGGCATAGGCTATCTCGCCAATGTCAGACTTCTCTGTTCCATCTGTAGTGGCCTGCTCTGTGACCGAAGAGGTCGTCAACATTGCGTGCGATAAGGGAAATGGAGGAGAGAATAAGACATGAATAAATTCTATGCTACTTGTGCCTTCTGAAGGAGTTCCGTAATTCGAATCGTGGCGCGTCGATCTTCAGATGCAGCATGCAGGATCGGCTCTTTTAGATGGCAAGAATCTGCACAAGGGGTAGACAACCAAGTCGCTCAACCCTCGTTCGAACTATGAGGGCAATTGTCCTCGTCCGTGTTTATTTTTGGACGCTGCTCTGGCATTGAGAGATCATCGTGTATACTAGTTGTTGCGAAGAGTCACTTCGGGGCTATGTTCTACATTTCGTTTATCGCGAATTGTGTATGTGGTATAATGACTCGTTCGTGCTGATGTTGAAGAATTCCGCGCACGTTAGAACAGGTGCGGAATAGAAAAGGTGGCTCCGCAGAGCGATGAGCGGATCAGCCACCTCTCGGCGCTTCTGCAGGATTGGTAGTGTAGTTCTCTCGCGGGAAATCTATAATTGCTTCTTTAATGGGGACACAGTGTTTGCGACCAAGTGAACCGACTTCAAGGTTAAAACATGGTCGCACTCAACCATTCGTACGTTTTATCTGTGTGAGAGCATCCAACCCCAAACCTTCGATAACCCACTGGGAAGTTCGATATCGTCCTCAGTTCAACCGCGGTAGAAAAAGAGCGTTGGAGACAGGTCCTTGGGCGGCTTGTGTGTGTAATTCACCTCTCAAAAAACCAGCTCTTCCCGATACTTTTCGGGTCCGTCAACTCTGACGGCAGAAAAGGTGTGGCTGTCGTCACTACTAAATAAAGCAATTGAGCGAGCGCATTGCTATGTGCACATCGACGCGCTTCAACCGCCGGGTCATAATGCGTGAAAAAAGATTAGGTTGCTCTCTTCTGGGCTTGTTGGTAGAGATGTTGTTCGTACGCAAGAAATGCCAGTCTGTGCAACTTCTGTGCCTTGATGAGTAGTCTCCCATGCATTCACAGGACTCAAACTCAATGAGAAAGATGGAAGGTTGAGTGGGATGGCTTTGACGATTGTCCTACACGAAAGCTCAGACAACGCAGCTTTCCCATTCTCATTGAGACAGCCACAGCCTGACTGATGTGGTGAATCGTCAACAGGCTCCAGAATGCCGCGACGTTTGCAAACATGAAACCAGAGCGCTTTGATCAGAAGAATGAGCTTCCAAATCCTGGCTCAGACCACCCTTTGTGCACTAATTCCCGAGGTTCAGAGGTTCAAAGGAGCGATCCTCTGATAATTATGCAAGGTAATACCCCATGACACCAATCGTGGAGTTTGATTTGGGCAGACATCCAAGCTAGAAGCCGCGCCGTACCGCGTCCCACAGCGAACGAGGCACGGGCCCTGACAAGCATGGACATTATACTGGACCGACTTGCGGAAAACATCAGCTAGAGGCGGTGCGAGAAGCGCTAAGCCTCTAGTGCGAGCCGTGGTACTGCCCTAAGGGAACTGATCGAGCTAATCAGTTGTTTTGGTGGGGTGGGTGGCCCTCGTCTGGACCTCTCGCACAACGAGCGCTAACCATCAACTGTCAGCGGTGCGACTGGTATTGAGTGCTGCTCTGTGGAAGGCTCTTCGGGCTCCCGAGCTGTGGTCGACTTTACCCGTCATTCCACGCTGCCAATGCTGAGAGAGTGAAAGCAGAAACTTGGACATGGGCGGTAGTCGTTTTCGAGTCTTAGAACAGGGTCACCAGTGAAATAACACACTGGTGTTGGAAGTTCCGCAGAATCTCTGCCGAGTCGAGGCAAGAGCTTATAGTCTTTCTAAAATGAGGAATCGCCAGTGCCTTTTCTTGCTGCAATAAAAGCAGTTGACATGGGGCTTAGCGTGAATTGGAGTGAGTTTGGTTTCTCAATGGTGTGAATGGTTGACGTACGGAGTACAGCAACTCGATATCTGCAATCTCCCGCCACACACCAATTCGTGCTGGTCATATAAGCAGGACAAACGAGTAAAGTGCCACGGCAGGCCTCAGAGTAGCTCTGTCTTGCGGTCCAGGGAACTCAAGACCAGTACAGAAGACAAACTTCAAGCACAAGATACTGCCCAGACGTCCCCAATGGACTTGAGAGCCGATGCGTGCATGAGTGGAGGCTATAGCCACCCTGATATCACCCATGTCAGGCAATGCAAATCAACTTTGTCCCAGTTGTGTCTCACCTAGCGCATGGGGAAAGCCTTCGAATGTCCTTGAATGTCCGGTTATTAGGTTGCAGGGCGAGGTCGTCTCTCACACCGTGCGTTTTGATTGATCCGTTTGTCTAGCAGTCTTGGCAAGTCCGGCACACACAATTGTTGGCACTAAGTCCTGTTAGAGCGCCACTCGCAAAATGTCAGCATATGGGTGGGAACCGGAGCGGGGGAAATGCGCCCAGAGAGGAGATTTGAAGAAAAGAAAAAAAAAAAAAAAGAAGGAAGAGAAAAAGGAAAATTCAGTGAGATGCCCCGGAATGACCGATCCGTACGTTGCACAATTAACGAGTAATACTAGGACGATTGAAGTTTGGAAACCCCATCGAAGTTCGTGATCATGACTCAGCAAAGCTTCAACCAGAGTATGTATGAATGAAGCTGTCTCGGCGCATTGAGTTTTTCAGCTACATGCATCAGACATGCTTGGTATATGCGTCTTCGTTGGTTTCTTGCACCGAATAAGCAGTAACCTCATACTGTGCAAGCTTACTTTCTTTTACACAGAGACGGGATTGTCCTTTTGATCCGTATGCCACGATGCACAGGTTTCTCTTGCGTGTGGGGGACAGAGCCACCTAGCCTTGACGCCATCTGTGCCTCTTTGCTTTTTTCCTTTCGAATGTGTCGTTCGTACTTTGGCATGGCCTAATCCTGTCCTCTTCCGCGTTGTTCTCGGGTGCAACAAACCTGATGTTGCTGCGTGTAAGCCAGGGATTGTTGATTGGATTGTAGTCGCTCCCTCTTCGCATCTTTGTGCTCTCGGTGCATACTTCGCATCGGCAAAATGTAGGTACCTACCTCGGGGAAGACCCTGGCGAGATTCCGACGACCAGGACCCTTCCCTTCTGCTGCATTCTTGCCATGTTGCGAGGCATAACCGACCCCGGAACATCCTGAATAGGAACTTGTCAGGGCTTTGACCCAACCGTTTGGTCTTGGAGGCGGCTTTTTGCTGCTCGATTGGCGCCCCAAGCACTTATGTACAGTCGTTCACTGCGCCTTAATTGAGGCAGCACAGAAGACCAAGCGCGGCCCTCGATGTCGATTATCTACCTAGGGAATTAGTCGATCAGCTCTCGAGGCAGGCGGCCGTTTTGTTGTATATACCTAGCTGGTCGAGAGTAAACGCAGCATAGCACTTGCTGCATCCAATACGCAGACATTACCGGTCTAGACGATTCGCGATCCAACCAATATTGATGTAATCGAGGGCCCGAGACCAAGACGATAGAAGCGGGAACCGTATTGCGCTTTGCGTCACGGATGCCCGCATCGTGCATCTGTGTTGGGGTCTAGGATATGCGCGCTCTATGTGCAGGCGGAAGGAGCGAGTCGAAGTTCACAGCCAGCACCAGCCTGTCCTCTTGCAAGCTTGAACCTATGTTTCAATCCTTCTCTCTTTCTCTCCAATAATGAAATGTGAAACAGAGCTTCTATATCTTCTGCATATTGGCACGCTTGTCCTGGCCCTGCATGTTGTTCCGCGCTGCAGCACGTTTGTTTTAGTCCTCTCTGATATCCGCCTTGCTCCTTACATTCCGCCACCGAACGAAAGTAATAACTAGCAGCAGAGGCGCTTTCTAGCCTGGCTTCGACTGTATGAAGAAAAATTAGCTTGCCGTGACAACAGCTTGGCGCTTATCGTTACCCTCCGGTTGAGAGCCTGTGCTCAGTTTGTCAATGAGGGCTCATCTCCAACCCTAGATCTCGCGTTCCATCGAGTGTCTTCTCTGTGGTCTACTACTTCCGTCCGATGCAGTCGCCGTCACGCCCGATATGGATGAGATAAGCCTCGTCGCGGTCGCGGGTGTAACCTGTGTTGCACAACTTCACTTCTTGTGAGTAATACAAACGTTTGTTTCCCCACCACTGCGAATGAACTAGACTGAGCCAACGGGGACTAGCACCACTTTCGATACACTTTGCGTCCAATGTAGATGGCTGCTTGCTGACGGGATGCTGGGCCGTCTGGAATGCCGAAGTACTATGCACGGCCATGTCACGATGCAGACATTGTGCTTCTTGACTGACGGTGCTCTTTGCTGGCTGGCTACCAGAACTAATCAGATCGGGCGGCTGCTTGCAATCCTACCTGCGTTTCTGGTGCATCGTCTCCCATTATGCCCGCGGTAACGAACATGGCGTGGCGCTCTCTATCCGACTTCACTAACATACAACTTCAGAAAATTGGAAATTGAGCCGCGAGCTGTCCACAATGCGATGGCGCCTAGATATGAGTTGACACTCGAACATTGATTCAAGCAGCTTTTGTTACATCGGCATCGTTGTAACAACGAACCCCGAGACGGAAGAAGAAAACACAAAGGAAAAAGAAAACAGCCACGGACGATTCTAGGGCGCTATGTTGCCTCCCGTCATCGTCGCCGCCGTCAAAGACGCTCCGGCTGCCCGTGCCCTTACCGTCGACCCCGTCCATGCCTTCACCAAGGCTATGAGTCTCAAGCTCCATCTCAAATCCATGTTCCTGGTCCCCGCTGCCCAGGCCCGCCATGCGTCTCTAGTGCCAGCTAATAAGCAGAGCAGCAGGAAGATCTCGCACCAGCTTCAAGCCCTTCTGCCCTTCAGACCACTCTGTTTTACCACACACCCCATCCCTGTGTCGCAACATATGTCTGTGCTCCCCCATTCTCCCCATTCCTTGCCGGCCGCACGTCTTTTGGAGCCCGGGCTGGTCTATTGACAGGGTCCCTGGCATTCCCTCTGTGCAGATTCTCTTTCGCGTCGGACGCCCAGTAGCCTACATTTCTCGGATGGCCATAACCATACTAGCAGTTGAACACAATGCCGACCAGGTCGTACTGCCAGCTAGCACTAAGCAAGCGAGCCTGCACCATCTGATTCGATGGCCCAAGTAGTGCAGAGTCTGGCGAAGGGACTTTTTCCTCCCAAGCTGACATGGCTGGTCTGTCCTGTATCTCGAGGAGACACAACTCTCACGCCTTTGCCCACCCTCGCTTCTCACACCTTGCTGCTACCAGAAGCACCTGGACCTTCTCTCCACCGACCCAGCGAAGCAGGGATTCACAACTGTGGGAACCCTGACACCCATCATACCTAGAGTACCTCATTGGTCCTGGCTGTGGTCACAGCAACCCACGAGTGCCACCATCCTCTCCTCATATGCCTTGGGCGGCGGAGCATGGCTCTTGTCTGTGATGGTCGCTGTATCTTCTGTCTTCGCCTGCGGCGATCCAGCTGCCCCCCGTTTAGTTGCAACTGCCCTCTACGTAGATGCTCCTCCATCTCAAGCCGTATTGTGTCATGTCTGTTCGGTGCTCTGTCACTCTCTCACTACTTTTCTTTGGCCCTCCTCGCTGTCGTTACGAATATTTTGAGGGCTGAAGAAGCTTTGCATACCCGTTGCAAAGTAGGGATATCACACACTTTGTCCAACTCCTGGGTTTCCGTCTCAACGCTTAGGGAGGCTCGATTCCAAGAGTTGGGTTTAATAAGTGACGGGCCGTGTCCGAGCTGTCACTGGTTAGCTGGCTCTTGCCATCCCATCTACGAGTAGGAGTGCTGGAACAGAGACATTCTGGCAGGGTCCCGTGCGGGGGGGTCTCTGTTGATTGACTTGATTGTATGTACTCCCCGGCCTGCTTTTTCGACCAGCCTGTACGAATACCGCCTGTCTGGTGCTAGCCCACCTTTTCCCTCTCACTCCCATCTCATATCATACCTCTCTACCTGCTCTCTCCCTCCCTCCCTTCTCTACCTGCCTTCACCTCGTTCCTTCCGGGGTCAACCCGTGCTATCTATTGTTACTGGCGCGCTCCTGGAGGATATATCGTCGGCGCATTTGTCTATCAGGACTTATTTGAGCCCACAACTAATATTGTTCAAGCACCTCCTTGGACCGTGCATCATCTGCTTCTCACCGGGTTTCTCACCTCACTACGGATACCTCACAGTCCGCCCCAGTCGCGCCACGTATAGCCCCAACTTGTGACGAGGATCGCATCACTACCGAGAATCCTGGTTATTCTATCAGCGTCAAATTGTCAACTGGCTTAATTTCTCTTGATCTCGCATACGAAACACTTCAGCAGCTGCTTGATTCATCTGCAACCGAGCAGCTGGGTTCATCCGTCATCTTGTACCGGCACTCTGATATAAGTCATCGGTCAATCTCGAGTGGTCCTGTTCCCCGACGTTCATCGTTTCACGCACTTCAAACGAGTTTTGATCCACGCATTACAGTCATTTGGTATTCGAAGGCAGCGTCTCTACGTTCTGGACTGAAGCCAAACTGCCAACGCAACCGCTGGTCGCTGGTGGAAATACTGCTGCGTGTGGTCGTCAGTACTGGATTGTGGTTGTATATCCAAATCACGAGCTACTTGGCGAGTGCGACTTCAAGAGTTAGACAATTCTCTTGCTGCTCTTTGGTGTTCTCTCCCCCGGCGCCAAACAGACAACTATTTCGGTTGAAATCTTGGTTGTGTCACACAACATCTACTAGCCAGTGCGAATAAGCCTGGCCTCCATCACAACTTGCCTAGGGCACTAGTCACCGTCGTCATCAAGCCAACACTTACACGGCATGCAGCAAAACGGACCCGTTTCCCAAGTCTTCCAATAAAACTGAACTCAAAGAAGTACCCTGCTCCGTGTTCAGCATTCGTAACCTACGGACGCAACTTGCCGCCTGCAGAGCGCTCCATACTCCCCCACCGTCACTGATCAGGCGAGGTAGTCTCCGTCCCAACATCCGACTTTGTAAACTGTCTGTTGCTAACTTCCTGTTATCCAGCCGAGACTGAATACCTTCGCCACAGTCAGATTCACAGACCTGTTTCGTCTATTTTTCTTGTCATCTAGAAGGGTGGGCCGAACTTTCAGCTATCGCAGGCGCAACCGTTGGCTTGTCGAACTGGTCGGTCCTTTCCATCTTGCCTGCGGCTATCTTGACTTTGAAAGGAAACATTTCTCGTCAGTTTGCGCTGCCTAGTCATGGTGCGAGACTGGCCGCGGGATTCATTCCCCCGGCAGCCGTCGTTCCAGCCGCAATGCTTCCCTCCAAATGCTCGACACGCGTCTTTCCAGGCCGACAGATATGTGGGAGATGCTGCGCAAAGGTCCGATTCGTTTCAAACCGATCGATACAGCATGGATGCGGGAGAAGCGGGACGTTTTCAAGAGGCATATGAGATCCGTCGGCAGCCTCCCATGGTGAGACCCGCTTGGAAGTCTCCTAGTGTGGCACACTATGCTGACAAGGCGATTGAGCCGCCGCAGCAAATTGACGAAGCTCTTCGGTCACATTGTGGCATTGCTGCCAAACAGTACTTCGTTGCTGCCATAAGTGAAGATGGCAAGCCTATGACTTTTTTCAGCCCCGGACAAAAACTCAACGATGCCGTCATCCGTCAATTTTTCGACGTCACCAAGTTTCAACACGTTATGGCTCGCATTGAAGCCGGTAAGCTTTGCACAGCAGACCATGCTATGAAATTGGAAGCTATTCCGATAAGGGCGTTTAATCACCATACTAACCGATTCCTTGTTCATTTCTTAGGTGCCGATCCTATCATCGATGACGCTTTCGGAATCGACGATGTCGCATTCAATAGGAACGGTAGCCGTGGACGCATTCGAGGGCCAGACAGACGACGCAGCTCTATCTTCGATGACTGGGATAGCTCTGTGCGGCAGGGAAGGAAACGACCTCGACCTCGTCATCCAGTTAATGACGACGACGATGTGCCAATGACCGTGTCCTCTCGCAAAGGCATCAAGATTAGCGACTCCGACGCTGTGTGGAGCTTCTATGAACAAAGGTTCAAAAACTGTCAGCAAACAGCATGCAAGCTGATTGCCAAAGCCTGGGTCAAGGCTGTCGAACCCAAGAAACAGTCAACACATCCTTATACCGGCAGTGATGAAAAGGCGCCAGACTGGTGGCCCAAGCCGTGGGGTCCCACCAAAGACGATAAAGTCAGGCACAAGGAGCCAGACCACCTCTACAAGCGAGGTACGACGATGTTCAAATAGTCTTGCCAGACGAGTGCGAGGCCATCAAACGAGATATCAGCCAGCTAACGAGCTTCATAGAGCGTGTCCATTTACTTGCCCATATATTGAGGCTAGTGGTTGAACCAAACGCCAAACAGCACAATGATCTACAAAAGCTTGGCCTCAATGTCAAGAAGCTAGAAGAAACAACATACGAGGCATTGTCATCCTTCTTCCTCGATAACGAGACCAATGCGAAGAAAAGGCCATATTTGAGCGAGATATTCAAGATGGCGAGACAAGAAGAGCGGTTTAAAAACGGGGAGATAGGTGCGTGCACTGTCAAATTGGTCATGACATCCCTGGTGCTCAAAAGCGCGTGGACCTTCGAATTGTGAGGTACTAACACTTGGAAATTAGACGGGACTACTGAGGTATATGTCATGGCCGAGGACAAGATTCCCGACAACTATGCTTCCGACAACGAAGACGGCCCTTTTACCAAAGAGGAAGATGACAATGACATGCCCCTTCCAAAGGTCAATTCACAGCAACAATGTGTTGTTCAGACACCAACGACGGGCCCATCAACCACGCAACCTTTGCATGGCGGGCATGGACCTTTCATGGGTGAGCTTCCAGTCCGAGGCAATTCCTACAACCTAGCAATGCTGCCGACGGAAATTTCAAATCAGCCTCACACCTTTGCGGACAGCAGCGGAATTACTGTCACTGATCAGACTGCCGTTACAGCTCCCAATCCTGCTCTGACTCTTGACATGGTCTCCAGCCCTCATGATACCAGCAGGCGTCCATCAGTCTTTAGCGAGTATGCAAGTCCTGTGGGTAACAACCTGTATGGTCAACAGTGGCAGCAATCAGGATCGGCCGGCCCGACGCAAAATCCGATGTACTCTTATGCTCCGCCTCAGGGCAATCCTTCGCAACCCTCCTTCATGAATCAAGCAGTTCCTATGAACCCCGGCCAATCGTTCATTGGTAACTCGTTTGAAGAGGCCGGGCGTTCCGAGTATGATACGAACGGAGCGCCAATGTTCCGAGCTAGTGACATATCGCACGCGCACGCGCCAGTCAGTCAGCAGTCTGGGTACTACGTACCCGGTGATGGTAGAAACAGACCGAGAGTCTTGACACAAGTTGTCGACGGCGTACCCAGAAATCAAATTTAGTGAGCAGTTGAAGGGATACCACTTCAATGCCGCCTCGTTGAGCAAAGCAACTCCTCCTAAGAACAACCTTTACTTTTTGCAACTTTGGCCTTCTTTCACAGTAAACACTTCGACTAGGACAGGGCAGCCATTATTGGGCTGCATGAGGAAACAGCGTTTTGAAATCTATCGAATCTGACCTTACCATTTGATACCCTAGCGATGCTCAGTCGAGCAAGGTATGGCGGCTTTCTGTAAAGAATACAACCGATTGATGCGAACCGAGTGTTGAGAGGCGACGACAGAGTTGACGCTTGGACTTCGTTGCCGCGAAAGTGATGTTAGCTTTGACAAGACTAACCTTCGATTCTCGACGGCACAGCCAGCATTTGGAGCAAGGAATAGCGTATGAGCGACCAAGATGTGGCTTCTCGAATGCATTTTTATTTGGCCTGGTATCCGACTTGGAGCATTGCTTCGAGGCGGTTTTTTCTTCTTCTTTTTTCACCTTCTCATATCAGCGACTAGCGCACAGCTGCACGAAGCTGGAGATGGACAGTTGTTAGCCCCACTGGATCGGCACGACTCAGGAGGGCTGGCACGGCTATGTTGGATCAATCGTGCGAATGGATGCATACAATATGAGCGTCTTGCTGTTCTTGTTCATCTTTTGACTTATAGCGCCCAGCAAGCGAACGAGATGTTGTGCTTTCCAACCAAGAGTCATACTTTGTTGTCCTTGGACATCTATTTCTAAGTTTTAAAACTTGATGTTTCTTTCTCTTTTTCTTGCGAACTATCATGAGAACAAATAACGCTTTACGACTGTCAACGTCTTGGGATGCCTTTTTTTTTTTCAATCTCGTTTGAGATTTTTTGCCTTGAACATTGATCGCACGCAGCGTGATACCTCAGGAGTTACCAGGGAGGGTTGTGTCTAGAGATGTGTGCAGGGACAGGGAGTACTGGCACTTCCAACAACAGAAAACCGAGGACGTGGAATCGGCTAGAAGGCCCATTGGTGCGCATCGTGGCCTGGGTTCTTGTTACCTATACAGGGTGCTACGGCAATGCTGCACATAGGCCGATAAGATGGTCGTCCCTGTCAAGGGATGGGATGGGGTGTTTGGGTATCGGAGGAGGTGGCTGATCAGAGCCGGCAAGCCGGTATTAGGAAATGGTGTCCAGGCGTTGAATCGACGAGGGCAATGAAAAGCGTCAAAGCCTAGAAGACGGATGGCGTTAAGTAGGGAAAATACCACTGTGGCGTCATGGGATAATGATGGATGGGAAGAAGAGGGGGCTCAGCTGGGAAAGACGAGTCGGACATTGGTTAACTAGCCGAGACAACACCAGGATAGGATTTCATCGTGAGCACTGACATCCCGCAATTCTAAAGCCCCTTCTTTGACCGTTGACGGAGTGCAATGTAAGTGCTTCTCCGCATGCACACTGCCTTGTGTTGCTTCAAGACTGCCACGTGCCATTCTACGATCAAAGAACATGTTCCCCGGTCTGTGTCTGCCAGCAGAAAGCACAACCGCAATACGTGGAGCACGCTTTATGTTTGTACCCAACGTATTAGCAGCACTATTCCCCCCACGATCGAGAGCCTACCCAGACAAGGGCGTTGCCGTGTGTATGTACTTCCTCGCTGCGATTCCTGTTCCGCTGTAGGCATAGCGCAGCTGGGGATGATGCGGCACACACAGATGGCGTTCGGATGTGAGATCCTTAAACATTCCCAGGCACCCATCGTTGTAATTATGTATGCTAACGAGAGTACCTCGGTGTGCTCAACTCCGGGCCAGTCCTGCACATTCGAAGGGCACGAGAAAATTAGTGGCGTCGCCATGTCTATATCCAAGACGCGAGCTGTTTTGGTTCATGGGCAAGATGCTCCAGACCAGAACCATAATTAAATCTTCAACTGTGCTTCACCAGGTCTTGGGGTGTTTGAGTGCCATAAACACAGGGTGTATGGAGTAGAGTGGTGGTGAAGATGCCAGCCAAGTCAGTGCTCATGCATAGGGTGCCAATGGTGTCTCCATTTCTTTTGGATATTTGGCCTTCAATTCAATTACGTGAGACTGCATCGAGTTTACCGAGAAGTCGCCAGTCATCCAACGTGATGTCTTGCCCACAAATACGGGCAAGCTGTGGTAGTATAGAGAGATATGCCTTTCTGTGTTACTGTCTGTCCTTGGTATACTTGTAAAAAAAACCGTGGGACAAGTCTGTTGTGGCAATGTTCTCCTTGTCAGCTGTTGATGCCCTCCGTGACATGTAGTTCCAAGCATTAGTACACTCTTCAACATTTTTCTTTGAAAAATTAGGCTCTAGCCTACTGTATGTAGTGTCACTGAGGCTGACGATCTTGAATCATCTTGGATGGCGATCGTACGGAAATTACCACCGATCAGGAAACGCCACTATACGGGAATGGGGTCATGTCAGGGGATGGACCCCAGGTGTGAGGGGGGTTTAATACGAGAAGGGTACTGCAATAACCGGGTTCAAGATGGGGGAAGGGTTTTTCCATCTCGGCAGTCGCATTTTATCATGAGATTCAGTACCGTACAGTATCAATATGTGCCAGCAGCCACAAAGAACATAAACAACACTGTATCAATACCTGGATGTCCTGGAATGTTCAGGATGTAAATAATTGCTTCTATACAGGAGTTGTAGCGGCGGGCGCGAAAGCATATGATTGGCACCAGAACGACCTTGAACCTAGCAGACTCTGCAGCAAGTACCAATTCCAGGGTCGTCAAAACAATAACGATCAGCACAATGCCCTGAGAACAATAGAAATGGAAGCATATTAGGTCTCCACTCCAACCCCCCTGTCCCCTGCCCGTTGGGGATCGTGATGAGACCTAAACGAGGTGTGGCTCGGATGTCGGTAAGCGTCACTGAGCCTCTGCCGAATGCTGGATGTTTTCAAACGAGACAGTACAGTACTGTAAATACTCACTGACTGCAAATACATGAAGATCCTCCTTTGTGTCTCTCTTTGTTACAACCGAAAGCCCTGTCCAAACCGTCAATATGAATGAAAGACAAGCCGAGTGGTGATCATAGCGTTGTTTTCAAACCACTCAGCCTCAATGGCTGCTCGATACTCATTCAGGAATTACGTTCTTTCAAGGCCCAGCCTTTTTTTCATGGGCTGGCGCTTAGTCTTTTCGCCTGATCATTACAGCAAGTGAACGAGGGTAGAAAAGACTTTCTGTATTCCCCAGGGGGTGGACCGTGCGAAGAAAAGAAGGGGGAAAAGGGCCTCGCGCGGGGCGGCTGAAGCGCCTCGTGTATAAGATTGTGGAACGGCGTACAGCGGCCAGCGAAGAAAATCTACAGCGTTGAAGGGAAATGGTGATGCTGGCTTGCATGATATCCGGATGGCGCATTTTGGCGTTGTGCAACGGCTTGGATGGCTTGAGCTGTGGCCCGGGCATAACGGCCACCCTTTCGTGTTTGGATGCCGTTTCTGCTCTTGGTGGGCAGGGGGTGTTGCTGAGACTTCATCTCTTGGTGTTATTGATGAGAATATGGGGTATAGTGGTCTGCTACGGTTGTTAGATCAAGCCAACTACGGAGTACAGTAGCTGTCAAAAAGAAGAGTGCTGTAGTAAGGTGGTTTACTGTACAGTACTGGTATAATAGAGAGATTACATTGTACTGTACTGTACCTCTTCCGGCGATCCTGCCCCCAATCGAGACCTTTTTTGGAAGCTTACTACGCATTCGGAGAAATGGATCCGAGCTCTTCGGGCCATAATACCCAAATGCAAGGCAAGAAAATGGGCCGTCTGGTCTGATAAAGAAAGAGGCCCGGTCCAGACCACCGCCCGCGCCTTGGTAGTGGAGAGCAAGGCGGGTTCTATTATGACTGGGACCAGTTGAAGGATGTGTCAAGGTAGCATTGATGGATTTTGCATTTCAAGACGTCATTGGATACTTTTTTTCATGAGTGTTGTACATGAAGTACTGTACAGTACTGTTCTGTACATTGATGTTTTGCAAAGAGAGCAACTGCGGACTGTCAATGGAACTGCCGTGGAAGGGTTTCAGACCGTACCTGGGCATCACACACTTTCAAAATCAATTGACCGAACTGTTCTAGACTCCATGTATTACCAGTACAAACATCCGCCACAGGTGCGAGGGCGCAAGACAAGGTGATGGCATCGCCGCCTTCTTCCTGCAGAGCGCACCGTATGTACATTCACATCGCACAGCATCGCATCGCATCACCGGAACTGCACCGTCGCGATCTGGAAACAGGGGTCATCACGGCCATCTGTGTCAGTGTTCGTCTCTTTTTCCAAGGCAATTGGTCTTTCAATGACAAATTCCGCCGGAAGTGAGTCGGACGAGCCCATCCGTGTCCTGAGCACAGAGGAAGGTGTCGCTGGCCAATTCCAGGACAGCATGGCATGTACAACCAGCGCGAAGCAATTGGCGATGTTTGATGCTCCCCCCCAAACTGCCAACTCGCGGACGTTATACCCTTTTAATTCCAAGTCAATAGCCATGGTGAACAGCCCGAGCTACAGACACACCCTGGTCCACCGTCCTCCTATATCATAGAAGGGGGGGTTATACCAGACTGGGCTCATTTCAAAACTTTGAATCTGCGGGTGTATTACAGCAAATACTTTTTACATATTGAATACATCCAACACTCGGGCTCCGCCCTGGAATGTGGTGGTGCCGCAATGTACTCGACCGGGATGCCTTGTCCAGGGATGCAAGCAGGTATTGAACCGTATTGGCCGGCATTCCGCCTAAATTGAGTTCGTACCATGGATCTTAATTTTCTATACCCCCCCGGGCAGGTGCCAGGGGTCTGTTGCCAAGTCCTCCGAATCCCAGGACGCATGTGCTGTAAAGGGCAAGTGTCACGTCTTGTTCTCGTTTAGCGCAGAAGGAGTGGAAAATATCCCCGAGCATGGTGTTGAAAGCCAATCGCAATCCTCACAAAGGGCATTGTTTTGATCTGCGCTGCTAAGCCCAATATCGTGATTGGGACAAATACAAACTCAGCGAGCTCACAAGGAAGCCCTTCCCGGAGGGCACGGTTGAAGCCATCACTCATTCAATATCGAAATGGCTGGGGGTTCGACTCGTTCTCGAGCCCCTCCCGCTGTGGAGAGGGTGGAAAAGTGTACGCGCCCTGCATAGGATGATGGCTTTTTTGTTTGAATCGTGGCGTACATGTGTTGGAGCCACTGGATTGCTTTTTAGGGATCAGGGAAGTAGACTTTTTGCTCATCACAAGTTCATCAATCAATTCGCGACTGCCTCCTTGGTATGCATGGCATTGTGCACTGTGATGGGGAAACCTGTATACTCTGACGGAGATTGTGTCAAAGCAGGTTTTCACTTCATGCCGCAATCGGAGATAACTGCGTGTCGGAGAGGCTAATTTCTCACACGGGGTAAAATGGAGCCGCCGTTAACAGATATTGTACGGGCAACAAGGAAGTTTTATTTTACCCGCGAGGAGCATTACTCATGTAACGTTGATATGGTGACCGAAACCTTCGCAAATGCGCTTCATGGATTGTATTGTTGTTTTCTACTCTGTCTACTGGAATCTATAAAAACAGATAGTTGCCGGTATTAGAGTTCAATATGAATAGGCGAGTCTTCCAAGGGAGCACAACAACAGGGCCTTGATCCACCATGTGGGTTCCTGCGAACTACGCAGATGCCCAAAACCCTCTAGCAGGCCCTCAACCCCAGCTCCGATCCAAGATATCACAACCTTGGATTCCAAGATAGTGGTTCACGCCGTGATGACAGCCATTGTCCGAGCAAAAGGTCCAAAATTGCTATATTCCGCTGAGCTAACGGGCCGTGCCCACCGTTGTTCGAAACACACGTTCCTCGCTCTACTATATCTAGAAGGTGTATAATAAGACCAAGTACAGTGGTATCCCGTGGTAACATCTGGATTCATGCTACATGTTTTGCAATGCAATAGTTTTAGCGTCGGTAAGGTGCATGAAAACGTCTTGGCTTGCGGAGGCGGAATTTGCCGATGGGTACTGGGGCAACGTCAGGTTTACGTTCGTGGGAAGGCTGACATATTTAAAGTTTGAAAGACCCTAAATAGTAGGCATCGTCAGTAGTATGCAGAAGAGAAGCAAGGCAGCGACTCTGTTACTGTCAGGGATTTGGATGTTCCGTATTAAGTCGGTGATGGGGTGTTATTGGTGCTGGTTCAGGAAGTATGATTTGATGATTCACGAAGTGGCTGTATCGATAGGCATGTACAAATTCTCGTGTATGTGTTGGAAAATCTAGAAGTTATGATGATCCCGTCGATTTATTGGATTGATTCGCATCTGGTCGATATGGCGTGTCCTGGACGGCCAGCGATGCAGACACCACTTGAGACCATACCAACGTATGTTAATGTGAGAGAATGTATCCCAATGCATATTGCGTTTTGTAACAGGCTTAGGTATCTTTCAGAGGGTTTGCTTCGTTGTCGGCATATTTTAAAGGATGCTGAATCGCTTGGTGTAGTTTTTCAACTGGCCATGTAGGCGATCCGGGCGGCGGCTGTAGAGGTACGATTTGTGTATTATCTAGTTTGCAACTCAAGCAGCATAGATTCTGTTAATTGATTGAATAATATTCTCAGCCCATCTCTCGTGGCTCACGCCGATTAATCATTCAACTAATGCATGCAAAGAGTAGCTGATGTGCAAGGTACAGGAATTGCATCTTGTAAATGAGCATCACCGCTTTTACCTGGAACTGCGATATGTTCATTTTATCGCCTCTTAACCCCAGATTATAAACATATAAATGATGTTCTAAACGACTCTCAAGTTGTATTTATCAGCAACGACATCATAAACTTGATGATCGTGAAGTTGGCCACTGGGCTAATCCGGAATAGGCAGCCAAGGCGCTAGCGCTAACGACACAGCGCAATCTACAACTAGTAAGAGATCTGGATTTACTCAATCAAGAAAAGAACAAGAGATCTGACCCATATAGTGTAAACTAGCTTGAGCCCTTTATTCCCACAATTTCTAGCTTCACCTCTTTCGGCGATTACTGTCAAGTTTGCAATCTCTTGGTGCTTTCTAATCTTATTCTCTCGACCTGATTTATAAGCTAACAATTTTTTTTTTGGAGGTCAATTCACGATTTCTGCTGGGTCGTTTCCTGTCAGAGTTCTGCGCTTGTATTTAGAGCTATGCATTCCGCTGTTGTGACAGCAATTAGTTGAAGAAGTATAGAAACATTTCAATTGAAGTATTGCTGTCTTGGCTGGCGCTACGTGTGAATCGAAACCAAGCCATCATTTGTCCATCACTTCGGTAACTTCTTGGCTTCTCATAAGACTAGCTCTTCAATTTCGTCAAGCTCCATCAACTCATCATGGCCCCAATCATCCATTGTGTTCGACGCGGACAAGGCTTCCATAACGTCGGAGCCGGGCTCTATTCACTTCATGACCCCTATCTCACGCCGCTTGGTGAAGAGCAGTGTAGGAATCTCCAGATGGAGTCCTTCTCAGATCAATCCAACATCTCCATGGTCATATCTTCTCCCATGCGTCGAGCCCTTCATACAGCCTCTTTGACGTTCAGCCCGGCTCTAACGTCGAGCAAGAAATGTCCGCCTCGCATTCTCGCTCTCCCAGATGCTCAGGAAACTTCGGATGACGCATGCGATATAGGCTCAGACCCAGCTCTTCTCCACGATTTTGTCACTGAGAACAATTGGCCGGTCGATTTGTCCCTTGTAAAGGATGGCTGGAAAGTTAAGAAATTGGGAACTCGCTATAGCCCAGAGAGCGACGCTATCAAAGCCCGCGCAAGGGACGCTCGCATCTTTATACGCGACCAGATTCGAGAACTAGTCCAAAATGGCGATGTCGATGCTCAAATTGTTCTTGTAGCTCATGGAGGCTTTCTTCACTACTTCACGGATGACTGGGAGGATTCGTATAACTTCCCTGGGACAGGATGGCATAATTGCGAGACCAGGTCATATGTTTTTGAGGGAGATTTCGTGGCAGACGGCGACGAAGAGGCGAGGCTGACGGAAACAAGAGAGAGCTGACAGAAGAGAGGGAAGAAACATCCCATGCCTGGAAGAGATAAGCAGCCCGAGTTGTTTAGGACGGGGATGGAACAATGGGAGAGTCAAGGTCTGCAGCGGCCGGATAAGCTGGGGATGGTTTTGGATGAAAGTGTTGCAGCGTGAGCAGGTAGCTATTGAGTGGCATCAAGACTATTTTTTCGGCTTCTTGCCATCGGATGTCAATCTGTCTGTTTCTACTTGAGAGTACAATGTATCAGGCCAAATCGCCTGCTCCAGAACAATGAGCACCCTTATCAGTGCACAGTTTTGAGAAAAATGATTCAAGGATAATTGTTCCTCATAATACATCCGCAGAAGGCCTTTAGTTCTCATCTTCTCCTTACGCGAAGTGGGATGCCGTGTGGGATATATCCTGCGACGAGATCGTGTACATTGTCCACCAGCAGTACATAAGATTGAGCTTGTTCAATTCCAAGACAAGCTAGCTTGAGTTTTATATCCTCCGATATATCGTCGTTTGATGCTTTTACGGTGAAGAAGCTACTCAACGGACAATAGCGACATGGATACATGGCCTTTTTTGGCTCTAAAAGGCAAAAAAGTTTCCATCTCCGAATTCGACTTCTCCTATACCCCCATTGCATGTCAATCAATCATACATTGCTTTTACATACCTGTCTCTATCTGGAAACAGCTATTGTCAATTCTAATTAATGAGATCATGCGGCATGGCATGTCGTTGCACAGGGCCAAGTCAACACTAGTATTTCCGATGCTCGTCACATATAATATGCGATGTCGCAAACCTCAGATCTAGCCTTATGCAACTGGCAACTTTCCACGTGGGATTTAAGCTTCAATCTATCAGAAGCAGGTGATATGTGATGAGTTTGTCAGATCGTACGATTCATCCATATCAACAGAACGGATGGGGCTGTGCTTGATCCACAACTACAATCCGGGAATCGCGGATGGGAACACGTATAAGTTGCTTCATGCCAACTTTGATGATATGAGCTGCAGACTCAGGTGCCATGCCACGATGGCCAACATTGAACTTGTGCGACCATGACGCTGGGCGCACCAGACAGCTCGGACCTTATTCGACGGCAGTCCTGATTTTGCTTGCATCCAAGTCTGGTCAAGACTATTCATCAAGAACCAAATTTTCGTCAAATATACAGGTTTGGAGTATCGGAATTTCTTCTTTGATCCTGCTGAGCCCAAGTACAGCCACTTGTGGAAGTAATACAGCTCGTTGAAACACTCCTGTATCATTGACAACCTAAGACATGCAGATTGCTCTATATTCGAAGTTTCATTCATTTGTATCTCTTGAGTCTACTCAACTCTTTGAGAAAATTCTCGGATCCTCTAAACGCGAAGTTGGGAACGAAATCATTTTCCTTATGGTATCTGTAAGTTCTCCCCTCTATCGATTTCACACTGCCCTCAATTCTCGGAGCTGACTTCCCTTCATGCAACATGCAGGGCACCTTCTGTTTCGTGATATTTAATTCCAAGACCTAATTGACGCATAGATGAATATTTAGCACAACGCCATGTCGATCAAAAACGGAGGAGCACGTCAGCAATTGGCGCCGCCATCCACCGCCCACGTCGCCCCAGTGACATGACTCGCTTCTGAGATCAAAAGAAAGCCAATAACGTTTGAGACCTCTTCTGGTATCCCCAAGCGACCTGCTGGAACCTCCGGGGCTGTGCCTTGGCCACCGTGTTCCTGGTTCGAACGAAACATTGGGGTGTTAATCGGTCCCCTGCAAGAATGAAAGTCAGACTCTGACAGCAAACCGGTACTGAAGAACGGCATCACCGACGGCGTCACGATAGTGACTCGAATGCCTCGCTCGACTGCTTTTACAGCAGCACTCTTGGCCAGCCCGATTCCAGCATGTTTGCTGGCGCTATAGACACTACCCTTGGGAAATGACCGCTCCCCGTACATGCTCGACACATGAACGATACTACTCGGTTCTTCCAGAACGCCAGGCTTAAGGATCTCGCTGAGCACATTGAAGGCGCCTCGAGTGTTGATGTTTGTGACAAAGTCGTACTGCTCGTCACTGATCTCCCGGATCTCTTCGTGTCCAAGACGCTTGCCTGCCGTGCCGGCACCGTTGGCACTCCACAGATGAACTCAGCGACATCACTACCAAAGGGTGCCAAGTTATGGGTAAGAGCCCCAAGCCCAACCTCCAATTGATCTTATTAATGTCTGATAGCTTTTGGATCTCGGACACCTCGATATCGACGCTTCGGTGGTCTTCTCCGGCGCCAACATATTCCCAGCTCGCCTTCCACCGCAACAGTATGAGCGACGAGACCTGGTCATGATCGCAGCCCTGCTATATCACCCTGACGTTGGCCTCATTCTCTTCGACACAGGGTCCTGCGAAGATGCCATTGCAAGCTGGGGAGAAGAATTTCTGGAATGCACCCCCAGGATATGGGACAAGAAGATCCACGAACTACCTGAGGCTATTCGTGCAACTGGTGCTGGAGAGATTTCCGACATTAAGGTGGTTGTGATCAGCCACCTACATGGGGATCATGCTGGTGGATTGGAGCATTTCATAGACACAGGTAAGCTTAGGCTCCTTCCCGCTACTATACAATCTCGAACAGTAGGCTCTACTGCACGCAGATGTGGAAATCTGGTGCCACGAGGAAGAGTTCAAAAACGCCTTCTGGGCAACAGCCACTGGCATCGAGCAAGGCACATTCCGGCCAGACTATCTCATAGTGGACCGGTTCAATTGGAAGACATTCTCCGGGACAAATTTTGAGCTTCTCCCCGGATTCAATCTGCATCTGTGCCCGGGGCACACTCCCGGTGGGATCGTGGCTGAGCTGGATCTCGAGGAAACGGGGTGCGTTGTCTTGACCGGCGATGCGCTTCATATTGCGGAGAATTACGAGCTGGGAATTGCCCCAGGGGCTATTACTCGGCACTTTAATGCTTGGCACCGCAGTCGTGAGTATATCCGGAATTTGGCGCGGAGGAGGAAAGCAAAAGTGGTGTTGGGACATGACGTAGGGTTCATTCAGTAGACACGACGGTTTGGCTTTGTAAACACAGCAGTGCTCCTCGGCTCGATTTAGGCCAGCTACTATCTATTATATTGTAAAAGAGGGTTGAGGACAACTTGGTGGTCGATTGAAATGCCGGTGGTGTGACGTACCAAACTTCTCCTACACGATTCGAAGTCGCATCCAAACGATCCAGCGCCGCCCCAGCCCTGCAGTGGGTTCGGGGGGTTAATTTCTACTAGACGTCAGCCACCTGCATATCCCCATGAGATGCTCACCCAGAGACTGACTTGAATTGGGCGCGTGTTGAAGGTGCCGTCATTGTTGGAGATCCGCCCCGGTCTCGGCACTTGACTGCAGCGACAAGTTTGGAACAGCTTCGCAGGCGCAAAAAACCAAGCGCAAGAACAAACACAACTGACGCTGGCTCACATTACTACATTTGGCAATCAAAATATTAGCTTTCTCTCCCCTCTCCTTGTCCGCCAGTAATTCGTCCCCTCGAGCAACTCGGGACATCCCTCCAACAACCATCCCCATTTCCGCAAAAACGGCACTGTAGCCTCCCACGCCCTGGGATCCCACGGGTCGCCCCAGACAATCAGTGACACGCTCTCCCTGTCTCTCAGTGCATCGAACTCGGCCATGTCAAAGCAAAGTTCATCATCTTCCATGACCTCCGTGACGTAGCAGAGATACGTGATTCTGTCCCGTAGCTTTGGCCACGGGAAGAGGTCGAGCCACGGATGATGTGGCGTTGATAGCTGGAGCGCCGTCGGCGCGAGGGACTGGGGATACTGCGTCGTACATGTGGGCAACGTGCGATTTGATGAGGATTCTGAAGGGTTGCCGACACTAGCATCACCAAATGGGAATAACGAGTCGCAAAAGAGCCACAGCGTAGATTGCCCTAGGGCTTCCGAGTTCCGGTGCAGGGCATGGAAGATGTTGACCTGCATGATGCTCAGGAGTCTCTCGGGGCCTCTGTAGAGGGCCAAGTATTCGTCCCGCGCCTGCTGTGTCATCTTGAGAATTCTTTGCACTCTCCCGTCTACTTCCTTTCTGGCTTCTAAGCTAGATGGTGCATGCAGGGTTCCCGTTCCCGTTGATGCTTTTGCAGGTGCCGCGACCGGAGTTTGCCTGGATTCCTCCAAGCGGCGCTTCCTCCTCCCTGAACGTACGATGTCAGACTGTGAAAATCTTAGTATTCCAAGTAGTTTTAATTTGTACACGTACTATGGGCCCGTTGATTGAGGCGATTTTGCAATTTCCTTCTTTCAGCCGTGCTTGTCACGCCAGCCCAGTCTTCGTGTGGCGTCTGCACCTCGGACTGGTGCGGCATTTGCTGCAGAATGAGACCGGCGTGGTGATCCGGGGGTAATTGGTCAGCCATGTTTGGAGTCAATCGCTGACCGCACGTTTAGATGATGCCATTTCGATGCCTTGGTGTCGTTGAGAGAGCAGCCGGTCTTGGTTTTGTATGCAACCTGCTGACTGGACTGTTGGTTTCCCAATCAAGCCGGCTTCTGGCCTTGAACTTACACGCCACACGGTATGCAACCTGCTGACAGCGCTAAGCCCAGTACGTTGCGCCGGAGGCTTGGCGGATGCGCCTGTACTTTTTGGGAGGGATTTGGTATCTGGACGTCGAGAGAAATATTCCCGGCTATGTCCGGCCAATGTGCTGTATCTCTAATATATTACCAGACGGTTAACACCTGGCGTTCGACATCATAAGTCAGTCTACCCCCGTTGTCACAATGCTCATTTCAAGCATCAAAGTATCATTGACGTTGCTGCACGAGATGTTTGGGGGAACAGCCGGTCAGTCATTGCTCTTAAGACAATTTCGACTTTTCCTCGAAACGAGTATTCACCTTTATTTTACAAGGCATATCTATACAAACCCGTCCCTCTAAAGACTGCCTTTCACCTCACAAGACCTCGCCATAGCCGATTCCTCACATTCATGGAGAGAATCAAGCAGCCATCAACACACCAGCAGCTCCCAAAACGACCGCTCCCATCGCCGCGTCAAGACGAGCCGCACCGGCGGTAACAGTCAACGTCGAACTCGGAGTCGTTGTCGTCGCAGTCGACCCCGACGTCGTCACCGCCGGAGAAGAAGTAGCCCCCGTCAAAGCATGCGACTGCGTCTCTGAACTCGTGGCCGTAGTCACAACCGACCCAGCAGAACTCGTACCAGCCACGCCAGACGAAGAGCTCACGGCCTTCGTCGCACTCGCGATACTCTCTGAGCCGCTAGCCTCGTTGCCCACGCCATTCTCAAGCTTCACGTACAAAAATTGACCTTCCGGTCCGCCGCAGACGTCGACCGGATACCCAGGACAAGGGTACACGCACTCTCCCAACGAGACCGTTTTCGATGGAGCCTCCTTTGCACACCAGCATTTGTCAGAATGGAGAACGGCATACACGTTCTTGGCGCCGGCATCCTTGGTGCATCTTTGTATGCATTGGCTTTGGCTCATGAAGCTGTTGACATCTGCGACCTCGGTCAGCTTTCTTGCGCTCGTGTATCAAGAACAGCAACGACTGCAGCATTAAACTGCAATAATCCCGGAATTGAACCGGAAAAATAAAATGAAAAGTTGTTTCTCTTACAGGGCTTGGTGACCTCCGAGGTGTTCTCGTCGGAGCATATATCGCCGCTTTTCGGGCGTCTTGGGACTTCAGTAACGGCCACGGTCGCGAGGAGCAGGAGCCCCGCTGCTTGAATTCGAACCGCGATTGACGCGATTGACACTGAGGAGGACTCTTTCACGATACGAAATAGATAATTGAGGTAAGAGATTCAGTAATTGCCAATGACGAACAAAACTTAGTAACAAGGTAGGAAGTTTGTGCACACGTGATCTGCCTTACAGGGGGGCATTCGGCCTGATGTGGCCAAGTGCTGACGATATGAGGTCAGGGTGACTGCCAAGCCATATCGTATTACTTGGAACAGTCCCAGCATCGTTCAGTGCCCTTGTAACCACAAAAACTTCAACGACTCTAGAGACCTTTTCTCATAAAAATAACGGGGAAGTCGTATTGTTCAAGTAAAAGAAGTCTCAATTGCGCCGACGCCAAGATTGAACATTTCCCCCCTGGCCTTCAAAGACGAGGCAGCTAGCCTCTTATTAATGCATAATAATGCACAAAGTAACAATGAGTATAATCCTACCAACAATCAAGACATTGCGGCGGTGTATCATGATATGATAGTAGCCACATCAGGCCGACCACCATTGCATAAGCAAAATTAAAAACGCCGCTTCTACCCATTTTCTGAGGCTGAATCAGCCGTAGCCTTCAACAGCCATTCGAGATCTTCTTCCTCTGTCTGCTCCTAGGTCGACGCCGTCGCCGCAGATTCGTCCTTTGGTTGTGGTGGCTCCAGGCCGGCATTTTGTGCTACTCGTTTCCACGTCTCCAATTCTCTGTATAATCTCTCGCATTCCTGCTTCAACTTGTCGTTGGAGGCGCTGAGCTCGGTGATAGCTTGCTCCGTAAGCAACTTCTCCAGTGTCCATTTCTCGATGTTCTGCTGTTCATTCTCCTTCAACTGGGAGATGAAGCTAACAGCCCGCTGCAGAATCGACCCCTTGTTCTTCTCGCATCCTGGAACAATCTTGGCCAGCTCGTTGATACCTTCATTAATCGTCTCACGCCGCCTTCGTTCGACTGGTTACGTACGTTAGCTACAAGTGCTTCGTCCGAGAATCGGTTCATGAACCATGGTTGACAATGCAGCTGATACATACCTTCCTTGTGATTATCCTTTCGCATTTTGTGCCACTCTTCAGAGCCGACAGTTGGTTTCGGGTTAGGAGTGGCTGACGAAGTAGAGTATCGATGGGCAGGGGGTGGTTGGACACCATTTGGTGGCTGCTGACCGACTGCTGATGGATCCATCATGTCAGGCTGCGGAACCTCGGGGTTGAAAGTCGGGTCATGATGGTGGTGCTCGCCATCGGTAGCAGTCTGTGCTGCAAATTGCTCCTCCGTCGAAGGGGGAACATGAAGCGTGGGATACATCCCAAGCGCAGCTTGAGCGGTACTCGTCGCATTTGATGGATCCGACGGGTCGGTGTGATCTGCGGCAGCAGCTTGCTGTAAAGCGTTGAAGTCGGCTACGTTGACGCCATTAGCGGCGGCAGCATGCGTTGCTTCAATAGCATTCTCAATAAAGGCGGCAGTATCAGCAGTCATGGCGGCTGGAGGAGCGGTGCGTTTGAGGCGCTGTGTGCCTGGGCTGTCCGGGTCTCGTTTCCTCTTCTGGCCGGGTGAACCGTTGAGACTGGACAAATCAGGTTGTTCAGACACAAGTGAATCTGACATGGCACTTGTTGATGAAGATGATTTAGTAAGACTGTAGTCAACGGTTGGGAGGCCACCGGACTATCGGGAAGTAGCGGCTGATATCACTTTAAACTTCACGACTATAAGCAGGTGCGTTAGAAAAAGGTCTATTTATTTGAGGCGTGGTTGACATGACACATGTACTGGCGGACAAAGCAAGCGAGAGAGTCGGTCAAAAGTGAGTTTGTGCGTTTGTTTTGAACTGATGGCTGGACACCGAACAGATGGTGAACAGCTCGTGGCGCCCATTCAGATGAGGGTGACTCGGTGTGTTCAACTACCCCGAGACGTCACTTTGCCACAGGAAGACATTTGAGCGACAAAGCACTTGCTTCCTCAGCAGCCAGGAAGGAAAGGTTGATGCTGTTAAGTGTGAATTCTAAAAGACGTCCATTCCTCCATGTGAGAAGGGTACAAATGAATTTGAGGGCCAAAATCCATGTGCGCGATGCCACACGAAGCTGCTGCGATGTTGGGAAGTGAACAGGCTGAAGCGCTCATTCCAAACCCCTCACGATCGCCCTCACGATGCCTCGCAAGCGACACTGGATGTGCAAACGGCTGCGTCGAGCAGTCATCCGTTGATCAGGCTGGCTGTGGATCGCACCGCCGTAGCTCCATTGCCATGAAGCGTGTAAGTCGTCACTAGACGGCTCAGTGAGATGCAAGGACGAGCTTGGTCGCGACGTGGTGCATTGTTGGGCACGATGAGCAATTTTTTCGCTCGTCGCACTGCTGCCTCGGAATACGCAGGCAGAACGGCTTTGATTTCCATCAAAAGCATGATGGTATCCATCAAAACGGCTTTGTGAACAAAGAAAACAGTCGCATACTGCGGACATACCTCGCAGATCATGTGCTCTGGAGACTCCCAGATCACGGGTTTTCAGCTCACGTGTTTTGAGTGATCAAACTCGTGATATCGCGCCAGGCGGGCGTCGAATGTAAGTCACGGCAGACCCGCAGCTCTAGACAAGGGCACGACGGGTAGGTGCAGGCGGTCGGAGCAACAAGAAAATTAAAAGAAAAGGGCGAAAAGTCTAAGGGACCGTGTATTCGTCAAGGTGAAGCAGACAGCTCCAAGACGAGATTCTTATGCTTACAAAGGGCGATACTCCAAGCAGGACCAAGTTGCGTACGTCGCGCCAAAACGGATCAAGGCAGGGCGTCTCTGGGTCTGGGGGTGGGCGGCTGGTCGACTTCGGGGTCACGCGGCGGACGACGAGGTCAACTGGTGGAACACGTGCAGGCGGGCGACGCTGAGGTGATAAATAGGAGGGGGGCTTGGGGGCAACGCTCAAGACGCTCTCAACCTCTGCCGCTGTCGACGGCTGGGGGGCTGCCTGAGGCCGGCAGACGGCGCAACCAATCACAGCTGTCACTTTGACACACTGGGGCGTCGTCCGCCAATAGGAAGCCGTGGCGAAAGAGGCCTTGCAGCTCGCCCCTCCCAGCTAACGAGAGCAATGCACCAAGGTACTGGGGTACCTGTCCGTTTGTAGCCTCTTCCCCCAGCTGGACTGTTCATCACAGGCAATCACGAGCATCGCATATTGCTTCGAAGATTGTTTGAGCTCTATCACCAGACGCCGCCCATGCTCAGCCTCGAGTCGCAAGTGTCCGATAAGAGATGGAGAGGCGGCTTGATATTGTTTCAGCATGCGCTCCCTTCGCTCCCGCTGCACGTGAGCTCCAGGACATGCTCAAGCGTTTATCGTTCCTGTGCGGAATGAGACATCAGATATGAAGCGAAAAGAAGTGAGTGTTGGCCGGCGAGGCAAGGCAACCAACCCCCCAGTCTGCCTGCCAGGGACGGCATACAGCCTGAGGGCGCCGCCGCATCTCTCCTTTGGGTAGAGTCTGGTGTGTGATGTCTGGTACGACCCTGGCCTGGCATTCGGAGCTGGTCTACCATGAATAAGTGGTCGTGTTCACACCTGTTTCTGCAAGTCTAACAATAGACTCTGCAGCTGCGCATTTCACCCGTGTCACCCGCTTGGAAGCGACAGACCCGGTTCGTCTCGTAGTTCAGTCAAACAGAGTCCCATTGTCGATCGAAGGCTTGCGCAGTACGAAGCAATGTTGTAAACTAACATTGCGGCGCTGAGGTCAACGACGTGAGCAACACGCCGGATGCGTAGTGTGATGACATACGGTTGTAATTACGGATCATCGTTCAGACCACCTAACCTGACTCATGGCCTTTCGTGAAGATGGAATACTTCCTCCGCGCTTAGCAATTTTCATGTGTGGTTTGTCTTTGCCTTGATTTGCAGTCCCAAGCACCTTCGAAACCAGTGGGGTATGCATCGTTATTTTGACCAGCTGAAGACATGAAAGAATACAACACACATTGCGTAATCCATCATCAAATCCTGCTAGCTGAACTAGAGTTTGTTGGATTGAATCAACTGTGAAGAAGAATTTCCCCTTCCGCCTCGCAAATCTTTTTGTTTTGCACTTGCATATTTACAAGTTCATCCTGCAGGGTAAGGATTTAAGGTTGGATGTCACTGTTATCGATAGCTCTCCGGCTGGATTGGGTAAATCCCCACACCGTCTCTGATGACCATCAAGCTTGAACCTCGTATCTCTATCATAGCTCCAAGTTACCACAGCACGCACCACCAGACCAACTGTCAGATTTCCAAACCGCTTTCTTCTAAAACGAAAAAAACCAGCGAGACTGGTAGGCTCTCCGCCATGGCCGACCACGACCAGTCTAACCTCAAACATAGCGAGCATCTACTCCTAGTAAGACGCCATCCGGCCAGGCATTATTGACAACCTTCTGGTGTTCGCTATAGCTAACACGAACACCCTCTCCCACAGGACCAACCGCTTCTGCGTCTCCCACATGAGCTCCTCCGAAAAAACTTTCGTTCAGCTCATTTCACTATCGAGAAGGACACATCTGCGCTCAAGACCTTGCTGAAGGATTCTGCTACTGCCGCTGCCTCCGGCAGAGCGTCCCAGCAAGATGTCCTTCGCAACATCGACAGCATGATTACTCGAATGAAGGGCGTGAAAAGGAAACTGACGACATATGCAGAGGAGGAGTCACGGCTGCACCACCAGACAGCGGCCCGCATCACACATCTAGACGAATTATACACGATGCGAAGCGTAGACGACGTCAAGTACGAGGCCTGGAGCAGACGACGTCTTGATCGGCTGCTGGCCGATTACCTATTGCGACACGGATTCAACCAAAGTGCCAGTGAGCTCGCCGAAGAAAAGGGCATGCAGGATCTCGTCGATGTCGAGACCTTTGTCAATATGAGCCGTATCCGAGATGCCCTGCTGGATGGCAGTGTGACCGAGGCACTCGCCTGGTGTACAGACAACAAGAAAGAGCTGCGCAAGATGGAAGTATGTCCGACAATCAGCCCTGCGATCAAATATCGTATTTCCCACATTATATACCCTGCCTTACTAACGCCCCAACCCAACGTGGCAGAGCAAACTCGAATTCATGCTCCGATTGCAGCAATACATAGAATTGATCAGGACGCAGTCCGAACCGAAGCTCATCGAAGCAATAGCCCACGCTAAGAAATATCTCATTCCATACTGGACAACATACCCGAAAGAAGTCCAACAAGCCTGCGGCCTTTTGGCCTTCCCTCCCGGCGGTGCAGCATCATCCGCCTACGCGAACCTGTACAAGCCATCCAGATGGGCAGAGCTAGCCGATCTATTCACAAACGCCCACAACAACCTCCTCGCCCTACCGGCCGTCCCGCTCCTCCATGTAGCTCTATCATCAGGACTATCAGCCCTAAAGACACCAGCATGCCACTCCTCCGCCGCCACATCCACTCTCGGACACGGCGTGTGTCCCATATGCTCTACAGAACTCAACGAGCTAGCGCGTAATGTGCCGTACGCTCATCATACAAAGAGCCACGTTGAACACGACCTCATGCTCCTACCGAATGGCAGAGTATACGGCTTCCAGAGGTTGAAAGAACAAGCAAAGAAGGCAGGATTGCCGCCGAACGTGGTGAAGGATTTGCAGACGGATAAGACATACCCTGTTGAGCGCTTGCAGAAGGTGTATATTACATAACTGCTTGGCGTTATAGTGAAGCATTCTCATCGGGCAATACGGCTGAACATAGCTATGGGGAACCGGGGCACCGTTGCATTTAGCGATTTTCACTGGATTTTAAATAAGGCGTTTGAGACAGCACTACGTAGCGAATGGATAAATTGACGTAAGATTATAGTCCTTCTAATAGGATTAACTGACTTGGAGATGTGCTAAAAAATAAAAGGCTGGAAGGCTCGACTCTGTCACAGGACACTACAATACACGATATTATTCGAATAGGAGCACTATACAGTCATGAAGGATTCAGCAGTTTAGTGTAACAAAAATTTCATTTCCAACCCGACGAGGCATAACCGATAGCTACTCGTCAGTTTCCATCCATTGTTCTCCCGCCTAAACTCCCAGAACCATGGACTGCCCCTAACCTCTGATATATGCCGGTCGTCTGTCATCATCTTGCTGCCCGTCATACCAGCAAAGAGATACTCAGGTGCACAAAATGCAATGTATGAAAACTAGCTAGACCAAAGGAAAAGTCCATGGTGTTTCATTGTACAAGAGGTCAACATGCACACACCCAACCTCAACCCTTTGCGAACCAAAACCAACGAAGCAATGCGAAGCGATATGAACCAGAGCAAGAACCCCTGCAGAAAAAAAAGACAAGACTCGTCATATTCACTGGACACGAGTTTGTGACTAATCCATTATTTCCTTCCCGTAAAGAGTAGTGTTCAAGGCATAGGAGGATATTGGCAGCCGGTCGCAGATCCCTACCTGCTGTTGCCGGCAAAGGCAAAACTTCCAAAAACACCGCCTCCACCACCGGGCGTCATGGGACCCATTTGCGACATGCCGTTGGCGTTGTGGTTCTGCGCGACCGCAGGACTACTGACCAGACCAGCGGGAACGGTGTTTGGGGTGCTTGGAGCGCCGCCGTTCATGCCGTTATCGTTGCCTCCCTGTCCCATCATGGCCATGGGACCTAGGGGACCCTCTGGAACGCCAAGACCCCAGACTCTGCCGATGTGTGCTTCTGGAATATCGCCGTTGAAGATCTTATCACGCATTTGGAAGAAGACTTTGCCGGTAAGCAATGAGTCGGAGCCGGCTTGGTGTGCAGCGCCAATGCGCTTAATCTTGAGCGTTTCTGCAATGTTTTCCAAACCTGACTTGTGCTCGAACTTGTTGAGAATTTCCGTGCTGCTGGGATCGCTTGGTGTGAGAAACCCTTGATTATGTAGCTTGATGGCGTATTTCATGAGATGCTTGACATCATAAGTGGTGGGGAAGTAGAGTTTCATCTTATGGTCAAAATCCACTTCGTCGGTAGGAAGTGGCGTGCAGATGAGGAGCTTGGTCAGATAACCAAAGTCGTATCCTCCGTGGAAAGAGATCCACTTGACACTATCGAAGCAGACGAGGCCGGAGGGGATGAGGAGAGAGGCGAACTCGTGGGGGTCGATGCCGTCGCGTTCAAGGAGGTTGAAGTCAATGCCTGCCTGCTGCAGCGATTCAATCGATTTCTCGTTGTACATGTCGTCCTTGAGTGAAAATTTGAAGTTGAACTGCCAAGAGTATGGGAAAGGCCCTTGACTGGCTGTTCTCCTAGCAGCAGCTCCAAGACCCAGGTCAGGCCCTGGTCTTGCTGGTGGTGTTTCGCCTTCTTCATTGAACAGTGTCAGACCAATTTGAATGACTTTGAGCATATCGACGTTGGTCCGCAAACATTGGTAATGGTAATCGCTTTTGCCTCGAAATCCTCCCATCGGTCTTGCTACGACACCTGGAAATTCCGTGTCCTTTCACCACCCCCTTTATGTTAGCTATGCCTTACTGAATGCGCTAGGCTGCCAGAATGTCCTCGAGCGGAAGAACTTTGGGTGGTCAGCGAAGAGGAAGCTTACCATAGCAATATACGGATATTTGTCCACCAGGTCTCTCAACACAGCCATCTCTTCATGCAAGTTATGTTTCCACACCTCTCGTATTCTTCCCTTATTAGGTTGCGATCGCATAGTCGGATGTTCCATTAGCATGCCATGCTGTACTTGTCCAGCATGCTGAGGTTGCTGCAAGCCCGCGGGGCCATGGGCAAATCCCATTCTGGCACTTTGGCTACCAAACCCTGTGTCTGCAAATCCTGCACCATTGAGACCGCCGCCGAAGGCATTGCCATTAGCACCAGCAAATGGACTGATCTGAGCATTTGTGTTGAGATATTGGTTGCCGCCCATTAGACCTCCCTGAGGCTGGCCATGAGAAGGAAATCCAGGCTGGTGGAAGGGAGCACCGACGCCTGGCCCAGCGCCGAAGCCCCTGATTTGCGGCGGCATGGGGTTGGTGTTATGCGTCCCGGTGTTTGTATGATGGAAGTATTGTGGTAATGGCTGACCAACGTGGTATGGCTGAGGTTGAGGTGGCCCTGGTTGCGAGTCGGGACCAGAAGACGGATGACGCCCCGGCTGCTGAGGGAAATGTGGCTGATGCGCCCGATGAGAAGGACGATTTGAGTGACGCTATCTCTAATGCGCCTGCGGGCTGCGGTTAAAATTGTTCTGCCGCGGATAGCTGTTCATTGAGGATAGCTCAAGGGAGTTCGCTGGCGAGGGCGAGATAGCACCAGTGACTCCACAGCAGGCACGAAACAGCCCTGATGTTGTCGATGACGCCGGAAAGACAATGCTTGGGCGCTAGACGACCGAACGGCCCCAGAAGCGGCAGGCTTGTAGTCGTTGCTCGCTGTCAAGTGTTGAAACTGTTGATGGAGCAGAATGGGTTGGTACGCGTGAGCGTGCTTATCGCAAGCAAGCGGTCGTATATTCGAGGCTAATCGATAATTGAATGCGTTGTCGTAGTAGATGATGGAATCGATGAAGCGATATTGGCAGTGTACAGTAGGGAAGACTGGGCGTCGGGGTCGCGAAGCTCTTGACAGTTAGAGATTGGGGTCGTGTTCATCAAGCAGAACTGGATGGAGGTTGCCGCAGTTCTTGGACCTTAGTCCGGTCTAGGCAAGGCAAGGGCAAGGCTAGACCGACTCCAGGGCCGCTTGCTACTGCCAGCTGTTCTGCCCGCCTGCCGTCTGCTGCCAATTGATCATTTTGCAATCCAAGGGCAGCTGGTCCGTGCGCCACACTGCAGCAGGTGTCAGGTCCGCACCAGCAACTACATTATTCCGGCCGGCGACGAATGAGCGCCGGGCTATTCTGCGGATCCTCAGCAGACCACCCGACTGTAACTTCCTGCGTGCTTGCGCTCTCAACACGACGCTTCATTGCGATTGACGCCCTCCTCTTGCCTTTGTCAATTCGGTTCACGCGCTTGCTGGAGGCTCAATTGGCATCATGCTTCCCACCAGGTAAGAATCGGCGCACGCAATTGTCCTCTGACCGAACAACATTCGATGTCCAACCTCAGTGCACCTACCACACGAAACGAAACATAGCTAACGATTATTCTTGCTAAATGAACAGAGTTCTGCGAGCGGCCCGCGGGTCCAAAGCCAACATCACCGGCTTCAACATGCGAGCATTCAAGGAGGCGGCCGGACAACCACGATACGACCCATGGGAGAGAGCGTATGTCCATCCAAACCCCTCAGCATAATCATCCACAAAACACCCCATTCGACGTCGGAACAACAGCACTTGCCGTCCAGCCGCCATGAGAACCTTCGAGAATTTGCAGCACTTACTAACGAAACCTTGATAGTGAGGCTTGGCGATATACCGGCACCTTCTCCCGATGGAACCGATTCAAGGCCTCCCTTCCCGGTCTGGGCACCGCGACCGTCGCTTTCACCGGCTACTGCATCTACGAGCATTTCTTCATGGAGGACGAGCACCACGGCGAAGCACACCACTAAAGTACAACATATGATTGGAAAGGGAGAAGGAAATTAGCGCAAAAAGACGATATCCGCCACGAAGGTAGTCCGAAAGTAATGGACTGTGTACGACCAGCATGGTTGGAGTGAGGAGAAATGGGATAATGTACATAAAATCGACGGCGAAGACAAGCCGTGAGAGCCATTTTCTTTGTTCATGTCTGTCCAGACTATTGGCCTGCACAATAGAATTATTGACGCATCTATTTGTTTGGAATCTTGATATGTTACCCAATGCAGCCTGGTGAGGGGGCGTAGACTTCTAATGCCTGACGAATATGTCAACTTTGAATGGTGTAACGGCGGCTTATGCTATAGTAACATGGATGTACCGATTCTTGTATACTACCAGTGTCTGTGATAGCTTGCATGTTAATGGACGAGATGTCCCTCGTCTAATTGAGTCGAGGTAAATGCTATTCCTGTACCTTTAAAAAGTAGTAATGGATAGCATAGGATTGTATAGGAACACGATATGGCCTATCTTCGTACTTCTTCGCACCGAGCAGAAAGATGTGTGCTCAGTGACAGATGAAAGGTGAGACACCAAGGTGCTAAAGTACTCTCTCTACCAATTCTATCCCCTCACGAGCCACAGCTTCTCTCAAAGGTTCGCAAATGTCCTTATGATACGGCGCGTGGATGCCCGGCCTGGAAAATGCTGGGTGCTCTTCCAGCACGAACTGGGTCGCGATACCACAAGTAACGCCAACTGCCAATGCCATCGCCGAATACTTCGCTGGGTTACCAAAAAGCTCCAGCGTACTTGTGATCGCGTCCTGATAAATTATAAATTAGCCCAAGATGCGGCCTTTAAGAGGAAATGGAGGCATTGAGTAACAGAATACGTACCTGCTTCCCATCCGCCCACTCGACGACAAACTTATGTTGAAGTATAACGAGATCGCGCTCTCCGGGCTTAAAACTAAGTAGCTGCACTAGCCGGTGACATAGTGTGTCGAAAACATTACCGCCTACGAGGTTGGCTTCCGTGGTGGAAAGGAGACCGAACTCGCGCATGCCCCCGATTATTCGGTCGGCCTCGGCTGCGCTGGGAAACTTGTAGTGATCCTCGATGCTGGAAATGAGAGAGCTTGCAAAGACTTATTCCAAGAACATATATGCATGTTATGGTGAACAACCAACCTTTCATCTGGGCTAGGTGCGTCGACCAAGTGCTGCTGGATCTCAGCCCAAGTGATACCCTTCCTGAGCCAGCTCTTCTCTTCAGAGTCAAACCATCCAATACAAGAAAGCGCCCGAATGAACTCAGAATTTCCCTCGTCTCGCAAAGATCCCCGGATAACGGTCTCCGCCTCTGGAATGCCGTAAAAGTCCCTGAACGGTACGGAATTACGGTTCGCATAGGCAACAAAGGAGTGTCCATCCAGAACATGGTACGGCTTGGCTGTGGACATTAATTCAATGGAAGGAATATCGATTTGTTTTTTTTGGTGCAGAAATGAGGCCGCGTTGAGTGCGAACCGCTCCCTTGGGCAACCACGAGAACTTGAATCCAAGAGGGTTATCAGCGCACTCTGGGGCGGAAGACCGCCACCATAAGACTAAAATTCTTTGATCTGAAGAACAAGGACCATTAAAAAAAATGAGATCCACAAGCCTGAAAATTGGCTTACCTTGCCGCCCCTCGCATGGACTTCGTCGATGGTCTTGATAGCATAGAGATGATCCACGCCAGGATCAAAGCCGACCTCGTTCATCACGACGATGCCGGCTGCTTTTACTTGAGACTCTAGTTTTCTCATGGCCGGTGAGATGTAACTCGTTGTAACCACATTCGTCTTCCCCCTTATCGCTGACTTGATCACAGATGGATGATGGGCGTAGAGAATAAGGGAGACGACGACATCATGAGCGGCGACCTGAGCGTCGAAGTCTTCCTCGATGGAAACATTGAGAGTCACCGTCGTGAGTCTGGGGGAGCCAAAGGGAAGCGGAATTCCGGATCGGCTGGCTGTGAACCTATTAGTTTTGATGAAACCCGCCAGGGGGTCGTCACGAACCGATGGTAATCTGATTCTCTGGCTTTCGAGAGAAGATATTCCACACAAGGTGCGGAAACCATTCCACTTCCAATGACGAGGATTCTCCTACATGGGGCCATTTCTTCTATTTGCCCCAGGTGTATTGACTGACTGGCGTGGTGTTGATGTGCAGCACAATAAAGGCCGAGGAATGAACTGATGCGAGTAAATTAAAACGACTGGAGAAATATGTGAAATACAAACACGACTGATACCGGTGACCAGAATGACTCTACAAGACCTGAATTCCCCATTGTTAGTCACCACTGGAAGCCCGTAACGCAGCTGAAACTTCACCGGACTTACAGCGCAGCTCACAGCCTGCATACATTGTCGTCGGAAGTGATACAAAATGCATCAACAGCCTGTGAGACCTAGAGACTAGTTTCATAGGGATAGAAGTAGGAATTATCGCGAAATTGGTGAACAAGTGCGACTAGATCACCGTGTGTTACTCTACCTTGAGCTGCGCTTGAGCCTGATTTCCGGACTACCATCAGAGGCCGAGCACACATCACTGATACACTCGGGTCTGTGACTACAAAAGCATTGAACGAACTCTGCTGCGAACTTCGCCGACTAGCTCTGGTGATCAAGTTTGTTGAAATCCGAGTTAGCAATTTGTTTCGCAAAAACGAACCATGGGGCGGAAATTGTTAGAGGACTATGCGTCAACTATCAAGGGCCACCCGTGTGATGCTGCGCAGGGAGCGCAGGTCTTAGAAATATACCGCTGTATATAGACATATGTGACTGATTCTGGCCCTTTTATTTGCTAGATATATCCGTGCTATGATAGTCATAAACTCCAATCTTGTCATATACACCGAGTTTAACAAAACAAAACAAAACAATACACTACCGCGTCTACTATTGCGCCCGTCTAAACCATAGTCCGTTCTTCTTCCTAAGATAAATCTCTCAACGCCAGATCCGAGACCCGCGTACCTGACCCGGGTATGATATGTATAGTGGGTATCTTTACTTCACTCGTCCATTGACATAGAATGACAATCCATGGTGCCCCTTGCTTCGGTGCAGCATTTATAATTTAACGCCCATCACGGCATCGAGAGCCTCCTCAACTGCGGCCTCAAGATCGCCGACCCTTTGCTTCAGACCTCGGTTTTCGTCTCGAAGTAAGCTTGCTGTGTCCCAAGCCACGCTCGCATCCTGTCCCTGGCAATTTTGACATCCCTGTGTGCTGTCCCTGGACGCTGCCTCGCCGGAAATGCCCTTGAACAGCTTCTGGAACGTTGAGATTTGTTGTGGCTGCGACTGTCGCGACTGGCGAGGGGGCTCCAACATGGTTGACTTCGACATTTGCGGTAGTGGCGGAGCGGTGTAGACACTGTGCGTACTTGCGATGTCCATAGGACTCGCTGCTAAGGTAGGGCTTCGCGATCGAGAAAAGACACTGACTTCATCAACGCTCTCCTCATCCGTGTCGAAGCCTGCATCGTCGGACTTCGTGGTCCCTGCACTTCGTCGGCGATATTTTTTCCTTTGGTCATCTTCTGCACCAAGATCTTCTGAGATGGTGGACATGCCCGACGATATGACACCACCTTCTCTTGCGTTTCGCTCCTCCATCCTCAGCCTTTTCTCCTGATTTAGCTCTTCCATCAAGGCCTGCATGATTGCCTCTGTTTCGGCAGCTTTCTGGGCCATGCCTTCTAACTGCATCTTGAGGTGTGCCGTTCTGGTCTCCATCTCAATCCTCTCGTCTTGCTGGGCGTCCCTTTCTGCTCTAAGTTCCTGACAAGCAATGGCTTTATCTTGATATGCGTTCTGAAATCGGCGCAGTAAACCAGTGGCATTCATCTGTAGGTTCTTGAAGGCGGCCGGTGAGAATGGTTCCCCATCTTTGGGCGCTCCATTCGGGAACAATGCCGTGTTGATGTCGAGGTTGACGAGCTCGTCGTCTTTTGGCACCGAGACTGGCGTGGCCCCTAGGCCTTTCAAGGCGGACATGTTGAAGAAGGAGAACCGTGATGCCGACGCCGGTGACATCATTTTTGGTCCTGCTTCCGGTGGAGGCTGGTGTGGGAGGAGGCGCTGCAGCGGATGATGAAGGCAGTTTTGTCGGTGTCACATCAACCGTTGACGACGTTTGAGCATTCTTGTGTTGCTCCATCTTCGTCTTGTTCCGTCTCATGTACCACGCGCCTGGCCGTTGTTGCGACACTTCCGACAGATCTCCGGTCATTTTGTCACCAGTTAATGACATTCTCGCGTTCTCTTTCCGTAAAGAATTGAGGGTGTATCGTGAGGTCGGGCTCGATAGGAACTCGTCTTCGTCTGCGTCTGACGTGCTACTCTCGCCAGGGACTGTTGTCATCCGCAATGGAGATCGTTGTTTCGGAGGAGAACTGGGCTCAGCACACTTAGACGGTACTCTGGTAGCTGCGCTGGGCGAGGTATGAGAAACGACAGTGCTTTTTGTGAAGATATTCAAAGGGCCTCCAGTTGATCGAGGGGTGCTTTCAGAGCTGCTATGGAATTCATCTTGCCCCTGGATAGGCGTTCGGCACGGGGAAGATTGCCCATTTACCGGGGACGGAGAGCTCAGCATGGTGGGCGAGGCGTTGTGAGTGGGACTGTTAGATTAGTTGATGTTGCCCCTGGTCATCGATTTCGAAAGCCCGGACTAGGCATAGACTGGAGCTTCAGAGTTCATGCAGCGTCGTGGATCGTAATGCAGGAAGTGCCGGATTATGGAAGAGAGTTAAGTTTTCGGCGAATAACAGGCGAGATGATTGCAAGCCAGAATCGCGGGCCTGACGGAGGTGGAGCGAAATAAAAGGTTTACTTCTGGCAGGGAAGGAAACGCGCTTGAACTTGTCCAAAGACGGAGCGACGTTTGGCTTTCACGCTCCCAGCAGCGTGGAGCGCTTTTTGGCTATAATAGCTTCAGATGTCTCTGCTGAAGCCCCGCACGCGGCTCAGAATCCAGGGAGCAGAGCGAGATGTGAATGAAACAAAGGATGAGTGGTGGCCGTCCAAGACCAATGCGATATGGGGACGAACGTAAGCTGTCACCGGCTGAATCGCATCTATGGGGCAGCGTAGATGAAACAACGGACTGGAGCCGGTTTATGCTATGCTGTCTTCAGACGGATGTTGTTGTAATACAGAGTGTCAAAAGACAAAGAGGGCATCTGCCTGGAACAAGGGGGTTGATTCCGGAGTTTTGATAAAAAATAGTACAGTGAATGGCAGCAACAAGACGATGTGGTGGCAGAGACTGGGCACCTCTGGTTGTCTCAGTCGCGCAGCTCAGCCCGACACTGGTATGCGCGGGCCGTTGCCGCTTTCGTCGAGATTGGTGTGCAAGATGGCCAGTGATGAGAAGCGAGTGGTTGCAGCGGTGCTCGCATTCACCAGAGGTTGGTATGGCGAGGAGGCCGTGTCTCAACAGAAAGGCCTCTCGTGAGGTGATATTGTCTGTAGACGGTAGGCGAGGGAAGGAAGATGTCGATAGCAGATGCAAGGGCACATTCAGTGTTGAAGAGTAAAGGTGAGACAAGACATCCGATAGTGCATGGCTCAGGGCAACGACATCAAATGCAGACGCAATGAATATTCAAGCAGCATCTGATTCAAGTGAGCAAGGTTCCTGGGCATTTATCAGGCACCAGGCATCTTCACCACGACCGCTGCGAGGCGGGGCAATCAGGACCTCGGACGTGTCGACATGGGAGCAGTGTTGATTGGCGATGGCTATCTGTGCATAGTCGCGAACAAGCTCAGCCAAAAAGCAAGGGGCCGGGACGACCAAGATGGAAATGGCAGGCTGGAGGCCAGAGAGGGTGTGCCCAGATGTGCCGCCACGCGGGTTGCTCCTTCCAATTGGATGCCACGGCCCCCGTCTGCGAGGTCGCATGGGCTCTCTTAGCTGGGCTGGGTTCTGAGCTGGGCCTGGATGAACCCTGCCGTGCCTGCCACTTGCCTGCCACCCGGCTGTCATCAAGATGAGCTGTCGTCGACTGTTCAGTGGCTGACAGATGGTGGCCACAGCTGGCGAACAGCAGCCCCGAACTGCCCGAGTCCTGGCGGGGCAAACGCTCGCCGCTGTAGAGCCCCGCGACTTCCAGAAACCTTCTGATCTGTCTACGTCACGCAGGCACACGCGTATCTTTGCGTACCGTGGTCCATCCTGTGTGGGAGCCACTGTTTACACTTCAGGTTCAATGTGGTGTTTGATGCCTTTCCAACCTCCAGACTCTGCTACCGAAAGGCTGAGAGATGCGCATCTGCCTATGCAAGCCAGAGCGGCTGTTCTTCGCCTATAACTCTGATTGAGATAGAGCGAAGGAAATCATCTACAGTGACATGGCTCCAGGGAAAAATGCACTTCGCTGATCCACAATGGCGACCAAATCGAGGAACGTTTATTTGGTATGGCTTCATACTTCCCCTGCTGGCGTTGCCGTTCACTCTATACCAGCCCACCACTGTGTGTCCACCTTCCTTCTTTCGCTAATGATGACACTTTGTAGCTGAAGCTCATTCTTGTTGGCGATTCTGGGGTTGGCAAGTCGTCCTGCATGGCACGATTTATCGAAGATTCGTTTGAAACAATTACTTCACCTACTGTTGGTATAGATTTCATTATTCGCAATATTGATATTGATGGTACACTCGTCAGGCTCAATATCTGGGACCTAGCTGGCCGCGAAGAATTCGAGACTGTTACCCGGCCTTACTTTCGTGGTGCTCATGGCATTCTGTTCGTCTATGATGTAACACATGAGCAGTCATTAAAGAGTTTGAACTCACGCTGCCCTCAGAGCCGCGAGAATACAAGCTAACGAGTCGAAAGGCATCCAGAGATGGCATGCGATTGCAGAGCAAGAAAGCTTCACGGCCGCCAATACCCTTTTGATTGGCAACAAGTGCAACCTCAATGAGAGCCGGGAGGTGACAAACGAACAAGGTCAAGCTGTCGCCAATGAACTGGGCATACCATTTCTCGAGGTCTCCGCGAAAAATAACGTAAATATTGACGAAGCCTTCCGTGGCTTGGCCGAAAGCATCAAACAACGCCTCGACGATGCTTCGGCACCGTGATGAGTTTTCAGCAGTGGGATCATTGCGCCTCTCAGTATCATCAGTTTCAGTCCACAGGTTTCCAGCCAGCCACAGATATAGTGAACATGAACCCGCTGACTGGCGCTCACGAATCATGCTTTCGACGAACATGGGAATGTTGTCAATTATCAAGACTTAGCTCGCTGCCCAGAAGCGGGAGATGTGGAGTGAAGTAATTCTCTCAAAAAGTACTGTAACGGCAGCGACTGGACAAAAGAAATTTACTGTTCAACAACACCAGAGGGCAGAAAATTGCTGGTCGCTCGACTCAACGCCCTCAATTTGTATAGTTCACCTAAAACCACACTAGTCATGAAAGTATATGACAAACTTCCCCACTGCAGGTTTCTCTCCAAGTTTGCCGAATGCCATTAGATATTGCAAGATCTCTTTGAGTTTGTAGGGGCTGATCAGGTCTCACCGCCGAGATTCCGCATGTTAAGACGTGTGATGCCTAGGTTGGGAACTCGACGGCTTGACGCGGTCGGTATGCCCTGCACTAGGTCGATCAAGAGAACTTGGCTCTCTCCCTACGATTCTCTCTAGCGCAAATTCACAAGTATCATTTAAGCTTCATACGTACTTTCATTTGGACATTCAAGTCGTTGCTGCGTATCGAGAGGTCGAGGAGCAAACTGCTGTAATACTTCGCCAACATGTTCCTGCGATACTCGGTCCCGCGGAACCTCTTAGGCTGGTTCATAGAAATATCTCATCGATTTCGAGACACAAAACCGCCATTAATATTGCCTTGCCGCGGCTAGGTGCATCCTTTCTCCCAGCATGACTCGAAAAGATCGTCCAACACTTCAGCGAACCGGCGGTGACGAAAGTGAGGCTGACCAGACGCTGTATTTGGCATGGCGCGTTCATAGCGAACAACAAGGCATCCAATGCTTTTGTATATCAACGACACCAAGCAATGTTCTTTATCTAAGTGGTGCAAGTGCATCCAAAAATGGCAATAGACGTGTCAATGCCCCATAACACAACGGATCAGGGATATGAAGAATGCGATTCCTTGTCAAAATTGTCTGCTCCGGTCACACAACATCAATGACTCCTTATCAATGAGGTAGAATTAGAGCCCAGAATTTGGAATCGTTTGATAAACAACAGCGAAAACTCGCAAAGAAAGATTCGACAGGCTTTCACCATGGTGCATGCTCTCAGCGAACACAAAGACATTATCATTAAATTATGTTGTGACTACACTTTTGCGGAAGTGATGAGTATCATGAAGAGGGATTACGGCGTCTATGCTAGGTGAGAACGGATGCAAAACTGGAAAGATCGCCAAGAAGTCAATAAGGACTAATATGGCCCGTAGTGAGAGGACTTATCGGACTCACTTCGCAGAGTGGAACATGTACAAACGCGAAAGAAGGTGGGAATGATAGCTTCGTCCTTGATAACATATTTTGTCAAACTAAAACCTCCGCCAGAAAGCAGAACATTGCTGACGAGGTTATCCTAACACCCACGCGTGCTGAGCAGCCAGGTCCTGCTGGTTTTGTTGAACCCATACAAGCAGCAGAAAATGCTGGCGCCGAAATTACTGAAGAAGGCTCAGTTGCCTATCCAGTTACTTCGATAGCCACGACTTCAAATACCAAAAGCTCGAAGGTTTGCAACTCAGAGAACACCCACGGCACTGACGGCAGTGCCACCACGCAGACTACTCTGGACAACGAGCCCAAGGATGCCAATCCTCGGCCAGTCTCTCCAGACGCTGGATCAATTTACACCTCGAACACCCCAAATTCATCAAGATTTGAGACTGAATTGGCGGACAACTTGCTAGGATTTTCTCTGAAGGTTTCTGGCGGAGAGGTCCTTGGTCGGATCGCTAGTGCACTTCCTGATCTACTCCGCGGTTTCTCGCAGAAGATAGGCAAAGAGCAGTCAGGATCAACGGAGAATCTAGAGATTATGAAGTTCGTTCATTACCAACGAGAGTAAGTCCCAATGGCGCATGATTGATGAACGACTTGATCACTATCTTGACTGAAAGGCAAGACTGTTGCCACGGATAATTGACCTCTATTTCCGGTAGTCAAATCGCGAAAACATTCGAAGAGTCCGCTGAAGAAGCAGAAAAGGAAGCTAGTACACGCCAAACCAGGTGTTCGGCAGAGAAAATTGTTGCGTGGCTCCAGGAGGTCAAACCCGGCGAGGAACCTGGGACTGAGCACATCGGAGACCCTGGAGATAATGGCAACGAAGACGAGCAGGATCCCGATCGTAATGACGAAGAAACTAAACCTGATGACAGTATCGCCTTCGATTATGAAAAACTTAAGAAGTTGACAGAAATTGTGGTCCTCTCTAAGGCTTACGAGTGGTTAATAGCACGAATCGAAAGGGAGAGTTTGCTCACAATGGAGGCTTCTCACACAATGCAGGCAATTTCGCGTCATATTCAAGGAGCCCTTTACTCAAAACGAGAGATTCGTCTCGTGAGCAGTCGCCGAGAGCCCAAGGCATGCAAAGCATGTTTTCAATCTGATTGGGATGCCGCTGCCTTCGCCCGCGAACAAGAAATTAAGGGCGAATTCAGCAGTGTGATAAGTGATGTCATCACTATAACCGAAGTTTCAGATGGTAATGCAGAAGCGGTAATCTGTTCTGAGTATCTCGAACGCACCTGGCCAAAGTTTGGGAAGGACCTCATAGTGCTTGTGAGCAGAGTGTTGGCAGATGTACCCGGTTCAGCACATACCAGTAAGCCAAGTCATACCCTCCTTGAAACCAAACCACTTTCTAACTCGTAATAGTCAGGTATTTCGACGACACCGGGTCTACTGCATGGCTTGATCCTTCTGGAAACTTTGTCCTACAAGTTGAAGGTGTGGCAGAAAGCATCGTCGAGATTGGGACAATGTTCTCATGGCTGACCGCAGCTCTGCGATCTGCACCAACAGAAGATATTGTCTTCGTCATTCCTACTGTGAAATTCGACTGGAAAAAGAGCTTGTCAACACTCAAGTTTGAGGTTGGATGTGAATTTGCAGAATATACTTACCTTCCTGATGGGCAGTGTTGGAAGGATTTGTTTCGAAATCCTGTCGTTGTCCGAGGATATCCAATCCGACGCCGCCCAGAAAGTCAGGGCGGTCTCGAAATCTCTTTCAACCTCCTTGCAGCGCTGATGGAAAACCCCCGTCTTTTCGAGTTCAATGAGATAGTTCTGCTGGGAGTATTTTGCACTGTACTTGTGCCGACGAATTATCTCAAAAACCAGTCGATTGTATCCTGGCATGTCATTGTCAATAAAGATGGGAGTCGTATCTCGTCTGCGGATACCAGAATACGGCAAGCAGCTGGGAAATTTGACGTTAGACAACATATTTCTCTCTCAGACTTTGAAGGTGCTCGACACATCGTTGGTTGGTGCAGAGAAGCTAGAAGTAATGCAGGTAAATGAGCCTGTGGCAGAAACTGCACTGAAATGTCACTGACAAGAGGATATTCAGGATCTAGAAATGCAAATTACGATGTTGGAAAGACTAACCTAGAGAAGCCATCGCGAGGGTTCGCTTTCGACCGGGTGTCTATATCTGGAGGCAAATTTATATCCTTAACCCTGTCTGGGCGTCTCAAGAGCAACAAGCCTCTCCGAAAAGCCAAAGAGGATGATTTCTACAAACAGCTCATGTGGGCGGAACGCAAATTTGTCGTGTTCTATGACGCTTCAGAGCGCCGGGCTTGGCTGATAGATGGATTGAGTGCCTTGCTGCATCTTTCTCGAGCCTCGATTCATTATAGAAGGAAACGCCATTTCCCAGTTGAGTTTAAAGATGACGACTTCGTGGAGGCCGATCCGCCACACACAGGAGGGGCAGCCGCTAAGGCTGCTCTATTCAATGTTCACAACTTAGAACTACTTGTGTCCAAGAGTATAGACAAAGTGGTTGAGAAGACAACAGAAACGGTCGATGGTAGCAGAGAAACTGTCACGGAGACTCAAATCACATGGACCAGATTTTCGGATACGATTCGGAACGTTTGTGCGATTCTCAATGATATTGTCGATTATCAGACCGACAATGCACCAGAAGGTGTCGCTGCCAGGATTAGGACATCCCCGAAGAATCGCATTGAGGGTTTCGACTTCAACGATGTAGTATCAGGAGTGGACCGACTCAACCCAAAAGTAGCAGAGTTGACAGATAGCGGGACAGGTTGGGTTGACCTCACAAGAGCTATCGATGCAATTTACTTGTTTGACAATGGGTTTGGCGAGCTCCTTGAGCCAGCTAAAGTTATACCCCTGGGACCCAGGGGAAGCGTTCCAGCTGAGTCCTTTCCGTCACCGACAGTTACAATTCCTTCATTATGTAACCGCTGGATCAGGCTCCCTGCTGACGAAGACCTCTTGGCTTGCAGCATTTCTGACCTCAGAGAAGTGATGCGACAACACTCTCGAGGTCCACAAGACAAACGACTATGGGAGCTGGTAGAAGACCACTTTTGGCATTGCCCAGACCAGGCGTTCGAGGACTGCGACTACTCACTACCACTATGCAAGGCGTGCGACCGGGTTCAGATTCTTGTACCAAAGGTTTTCGTGAAACTTTTTGGAATGGGACTTCGCAGTCCAAACCCAAAGCTTCCTCCCTGTGGTGCAGTCATCTTCGGTCACAGTAGCGCAATTTCGCGAATAAGGGATTTTGTATCTGGACGGATCTCACCATGACCGCAGCCTAGCCAAAATCATTCAGAGACATCTGCATTTGGGCCCCCAGGAGCTGATGCTCCCATTGCGCTGCAGCTTCGGCCACAAAGCCAGACGACGAATGTCCTGAGAGGTGCAGAAAGTCAGGCCGGCAACTCAAAGACGGCAAGGTAGTCAGGAACCACCCCTACATGGAATGACCGGTATTTCTGTGCAAAAATAATATGAGCAGTGAAAATAATACCAAACAGGCATTATTGAATAAATTTCGAATACTATAATGATACAGGTTGCAAGCTTGTTGTGATAGAGCAGCACTGAGAAGCATTCGGAGCTTCACTCAAAGGTGTGAAATTGGCGACGACGCTAAACCCGGTTGAGAAACGCTTTGGCCCACATACAGCCCGCCCCACCACGATTTTTTTTTTTCTTTGCTGGTATATAAGGAGCGCCAGCCCAAGACAATATTTTTCTTTTCTCCTTTTTTCTATCTACATCATCAGTTGGGATTAAACTATTAACCGTCATGTTAATATTTAATTTCATACGGAAGACTTCGCTACGGCGACTTGCTGCTAGACATCCTCAGTGGGTGCTTTGGCCGTTCCCGGTCTCCCAGAGAGAAGTAATTGCCTATCACGTACTTACGATTTTGTTGATGTCCGTGTTGGGGCGGTTGCGACATGCCTGTGAGGGAAGTTTTATTCTGTCTGGTTCAACTATCTTCTAGTCACCGTAAATCGTAGAGGACTCGTATGAAGAGTCTGGAGCCGTGTCAGACGAAGCCTGGTCCTGTCAAGAGGGATGTAGGTATACTTCCCGTTTCACTCACGATGCAAAGTGTCAATTGCAAAGTGAGGCTCGGGACGCGGCCAGAGCCTCATGCACTACTTCCCACTACAAGGTCGGTTATCCAACCGTCTGTAGCACTGCCTCGAACACATGAGCATTCACGGCTTCGTAACACGAGGCTGAAGACAGTCTTCTGCATTCAAAAAGCTGGATTGAACAGCATTCTAGCCGAATTTGCTTGTGTATCCCGATCTTGGGTTGCAGTTTTCTTTTTTGCAAGATGCCACACGTGACCGTCGGGATTGCGCTCGTGCACGGACCAGCCGGTCGGAGAGCGCGCGACTTGCCGCAGAGAAATTTTTGGAAAGCGCCAGACCACAGTTCACCCAAAGGGACGGCCCATTTTCTGGGTTATCGTCTTCTCCTTGCCCATCCGTCATCGCCAACCTCA
>AFRD01000210.1:0-56693 GCA_000222875.2 Periglandula ipomoeae IasaF13
GCTGCATGCCTTGATTCCTGCCATGACCTTGAAGTGTTTGAACGCGGCCTAGAGATCCTGAGTTCTTCATGAGCGGGCGATTCTGGTCGGCTTCCTTCTGCCAATGATTGACGAACTCGTCGAAGTTCTTCTGTGGCTCTCTCGTGATAGTTGAGCTGAGCCTCCAGGAAAGCGTTCAGAGCGGCGATCGATTCCGCCTCTGCGTCTTGGATATCTTGCATGCGTCGCATCACGTCTTCGCTGGAATCATCAAACTTGGTTTTGCTGACTCGCACCTCTTCCTCGACCCTAAAATCATCTCGCTTGGCCTTCTGCATCTTGGCAACACTGGCATCGTAGGCTAAACGACGACTCTCCAGCTTCTTGCGAGCACTCTGAAAAGGGTAAAACTGTTAACGAATGGATATTGTTGGCCACGCAATTGGTGGATTCATATCTGATAGTCCTTCATCATGGTGACGTTTCGGTCAACGTGATGGATCCAATTGGCATTGACGTCCTCAGCAAAGTTGCTGTGAAGGTTTGCAATGCGTTCGTTGGCACGGCCAATAGTAGCGAGCGAGGCACCAAACTCTGACTCTGGGTCGAAATCTTTGCCGTGGGCAGCCATAGTGCGACCCAGGAGGGCGGCCGGGGGACTTCGATTCTTGTCTTCGAAAGCATCGCATCGACGGGTCATCCATCTCGAATACACACCGTTGGCCTTTTGAAGATTTTCCATGCCTGAACAGGACGTATTAGTTCCCAGATTCTCTAAACCGTAAGATGAGAGGGAGAGAAGTCAAAGGCTTACCATCTTGACGAAGGTTCATTTCAGCTTCTAATCTCTGGAATTCCTCTGAATGTGATGTCTTCGCCTCGGATCCCATCTTCTCCCCTGCCCATTGGACAGCTCTGTCTATTTTCTTTATGAATGCCATGGTGGTTGTCGGCGTAGCAAGGCTCGTGATATGCCGCAAAATGAGAGAAACGTCGTGGATAGTTAATTGCGCGACAAACGAGCGTTTTATGAATCAACCACACCAGGTGGTCAAGATGGGGGGGCAGGTGGATAGCAAGATCTGGCTTTGACAGAGAGGAGATGCGGCTACACTAATAATAATGGAAGTGGCAAAATGAAAGAACCAAATAACGTGGCCGGTGGTTGGGATAAAGACGGGTGGCGGCAAGGGGCGGGGATAAAGAAGGGAAGGTCAGAAAGGACGAGCCAGAGAATGGACAGGGAAGGTAGCTCAACTGATATGAAGTTGCTGAGGTGCTTTTGCAAAAAGGCACGCAGGGAGCATGAACCAGCATGTCAATATAAATTCGTGGTATTGGCTTGGGGGTGTGAAGAGGGTGGAGCGCGGGCCAGGAACTTGTCTGGTACCTTTCGAGCATCGATTTCTGGCCGACGAGAGCCCAGTTTGGGCGGAATGGCTGGGCGAATCGATTGTGTCGCTCATAAACACATTTCCAGCCTGTCAGTCCACCTGCCTGCCTGCCTGCCAGAAACAAAATCAACTTGCGATGCCAGTATTACATCCTGTAATAACCACTGTACAAACAGTCCTCCGGAGAAGCAGTCATCGAAACACCAGTCGATACCGGACACCCCAAACGCAGGAAGGGACTTCGAGGGACGGCCCAGCCTGTAGATTTGAAGTGCCCCACACCCCTGTAACCGCCACATGCCAACAGGGGGCAGGATGGCGCCAGTGGAAGTCTGTGGGTGCTTAAGGTGTGGCCTAGTGCACCCAGACGCTCCAGACGTGCTCCAGAGCTGTCATATTTAGCGACCGTTGGCCCTTAACCTTCCCCTCCAGCGACCCGAGCAGCGCTAAAGGACTCTCAGGAACCACCCGGCGAGCGGGGTGGGCTGCAGCTAGAAGCGTCTAGTCTGCATGAAGGCGCGCCGCCATTGGGGTTGGATCGTTCAACAAATCGACGGTCCACGTTCTACGAGTTCTAGAGCCATTCCCCTCTTATTCTCGTTGCAGTTGACGCTAGGACAACTGAATGGGTTGGATCTTGGAGCAGTGTTGTGTTGTGTTGGGCCGGTCAGGCGCTGCTCCCCCACGCACACAATCGAGGACTGGAGGCATGGGGACGAGGAGCAAGAGGCACAAGCTTAGGCACACACATACACACAAGCACCAGACCAGACATTGCACTGTCAGTCGCACAGTTTCGTCACAGACCAAACGACTCGCAACCAGTGGCTAGCGACGGTTTAGATTGCGATTTCTCGTCTTGGCCACGGCGCTTTACGAGCCAAGCCAGGAGTCGAGCCGCCTCTTCCATGCTTCATCCCGTCTCTGCCGTGCCTCGCGTGTGTCAAGTGTATGTATTGTTACGAGATCGCACAGCCACTGATCCAGTCTTTTCCCACAAATTTCATTTAGCACGACGGAACACGAGAGGTACCGGTTGGCATTATCTGCCCATGCTACCGTCAAGTAGTACAGTACGGCACGTACGGGTTGCCGAAGCCCTTTTATTTCTCGGAACTGACTTGAATTGTTTCGCAAAGAGACATCTCCTGAAAATCTTGAGGCTGTACGGTACGTAGGTACTCTGTAACCCCCCCGTAATAATTCCACAGCAGCCAGTCGATCAGGGCCAAATCCCCCGTTCAAGATCCATCCGCTTGTCACTCGCGTCGAGTCCTGGCACCTCAACTGGAATTGCTTTGGGTGGATGGCACTGTTTGACGCGCGTCCACTGACAGGCTCAAAATCGTGATCGGAGATCTACCGCAGCACTCCATATTTGGCACAGGGGAGGTACAGAGATAATCATTAAAACGTAATCGGCATGTCGTGGCTGCTGCCACGTCTTTTTGCACCTCGCAGCTTCGGTAGCCCTCGATCCCTTGATAGCCAGTACCAGCGCCAGTGCTTCCCGGTGAAGCAAGGGATACAAAGATGTCTTGCAATCGCGAGTGGACACAATGCCAGCCATGATCCGACGTTGCCACTGCCATCATGGAGCATGGGGCTTGCATTGATCCAGACAACAAGATGTGATACTGCACGGACTTTTCTCCCGGCTCTTCCATACATAGAACGCGTCATGTCATTGCATTTCTCTTTCTGGTGATCCTTACCCTTTTTCATCGATGAACTTGACGATTTTTGAACTCGTTGCAAGGACGATTGCACGCCTGCTCAGTCACCTCAGTGTCCTGGTCGATAATCGAACCACTACATCATTAATTACCGTACAATCAGAAACGTCACCGATAATGGGCTGCGAGCCACAACACAGACATCTTTGACGCATATTCCACGCAGGTGATTATACTTGGATAGCTGCCATCACTTTTCGAAGTTTTCAGATTTGCCCATCTGATACGGGCTTGGCAACCCGCAGACGCAGAGCATCGCGCTCTGCACCCCGAGTCTGGTAATAATATAGGGAATTGAACCTAGAGCCCAGCCCTAAAGCTAATTGAGCCGCCTCGTGCAGACTGTCGCGTGGCATCAACTTACGCCAATGCAGCCAATGACCATTCCATCGCCTGCCATTCGCAAATTCGGATGTTACCCCTTTGGGGCGAATTAGGGTATTTCACCATGGCTCGCGGCTGGTAGCGACGCTTTTAGTTCCGTACTATCAGTCTGCCTGTGGAGACGATGTCTGCTCCTACGGGTATCGCATAATTTTACAAAAATATAAGAATATCCATTGCGTCGTGTGATGGTCCTGCCGAGTGAAAAATGACAAGAAATCCTCCAATTGAACTCACTGGGTAGAGGCTTCGAGGTGGCGCGCCATGAATCAGCTGCCTATGTCCTTGCTGGACCAAATATGCACATATGCATCGACTGACGACCTAAAATCCCTCCGCCTCGTGAACAGTGTCTTTTGTGAGGCGGCGTCTCGGCCGTTATTCTCTGTCCTTCATCTTGCAGGTCATGAGCAAACACCATTTATCTATCGCATGGGATGCAGCAGGAGTCGCTTCGTTGAGTATGGGCGAATGCAAAACGCCGTGTCAGATGTCCTACCATTCGCCCACCATGTCAGGATGCTTCGTTTTACCCCTGCGTTTTATTTTGAAGGTGAATATTGAGCTAGGTCTCTCTGAAATGGAAACATGCTAAGAACTGCCAAGGCTTGTTGAACAACTTGGCCTCGAAAAGGAAGGAGTCAACCGCAGAGCTCCTCAGAGTGATGGCAGATCAGGACGACAATGAACACGAGATTTTTGAAAGCCTCGTGCTTCTCTTCGAGAACATGCATCTTCTTACAAATTTGGAGATTGCGGGTCCGACATACCCTCAGAAGGTCTTCGAAGGGTTGGATCTCCCCTGGTATGGTGCATGTCCGGCTGTCATGAGTTTAAGACTGACCATCGGACAGGGTGTCCATCGACGACGACACAGAGAGTTCGATAGTTATAGCATTCCTTAGAATCGTTTCCAGAGCTCTCAAGAAAGCTGATCGGCGACTCTCGGGTCTAGATATTTGTGGTGTCAACATTGGGAGACTCAAAGATATCCCGTATCTAGAGTATATGATGCCCGGACTGGAACATTTGAGCCTTGAACTCCAAGGGGCAGGTCAACAGCTGCACGAGGATAAACCAATCTCACCCTTAAGAGATCTCTTGCATGTGTCAAGACCGACCTTGCGCAGCCTCAAAATTCGGTTCACAGGGTCCTCCAGGGGTTTGCCCCAGCGAGAGGTCCACGCGATTCCGAAAATATTCTACGAGGACGATGAGACTAAACCCCTTGTCTTTCCCAATATCAAGTCTATTATACTTTTCACCGCGGTTATAAGAACAAGGCCTTTGGTCAACTTTATCGCAGCTCAGCCGCAACTCTCAAAGCTCACCGCGTACCTCCATCTGGCTATCCCGGGGCAAGCGACTGCTCCAGAAATATATCACCCATGTCTAATGCAAAATTTAGGGCACAAACGGTATGAGGGTTTCAAGCCTCCAATTTCTGACAACTGGATATGGCCTTGGTCAGCTCAAGAGGATGCGGAGCTTCGTGCTTCGGGCTGGTGGTATAAATCCGACAATAGTTCGGACCCCTCTGCAAAGCCCCCAGCGCTGAAAGTTCAGACGTTCAATGATCCAGCACGTTATGGGATGAAGAGAAAGAATATTTCTTAGATATTATATATACATAGACGTAGTCGAACTCTCTGTGACCACTTCTGAAGCTGCGCGCGATCGGTCTGGTGCTCTCGTTGACGTTCTTTTTTCATTAATTCATTGGCAATTCTGTTCCTGATGGCTCGATCCAACACTCGTCGCGGAACCGCTATGGCTGAACAGTCAGCAAGCCCGCACTTTGATTGAGGGCGGTGATTGGAACATTTCACCATGACTGCACGAGCCGACATTGCAGCGCCTACGCCTTCAGTCAGGACTTACTGATTCTAAGCGAGACCCTTTTGTACTATGGGTATCTTCGAAGAACTACTGGGTATTCTCAAGAGTGGCAAGGAACGGCTACTCCGAGGAGACATCAGTTCATAGCTCGATCGTCCTTGAGGAGATGAAGACGCGCAAATTAATACTCTCTCTCCGTCCACAGAATACGTATTAGAAGCACAAGAAGTTCGAAGAGCCATGCCCACCTTCCCCGAGTCTTCTCACCTCGTTAAGTCCGCCCTTGGCCCAATCGAACAAAGCAGCCCTTGATCAAGTGGAAATGCTCAAATAGATAGCGGCCATGAGTAAAGGTGATTTGACCAAGTTGACAAAATATGTGCTTTGTATTCAGATATGTACAGATATTCGCATCGTGAAACGAGGTTCCCGCTAGCATGATAACCAATGACGGACTATGCTTTGCGATCACCAAGTCTCACTTATAAAACGTTCTTCCTCCTTGTATATACAGTCCAACTTGAACAATCTCGACCAAGGTGCCTCACGAGAGGAAATGCCGCCTCATGAAGGCGGCGCGCCAAAGTACACCGTCAAAGTATCCGGATGCCCCGAGGACACAACTCCAGAAGCATTCTCTCCATCTGGATTAACATCGTCGTATGCAAATGCGTAGCCCTTGCCATCCACTTCGTGTTCATGCACCAACCGACTATAGTGATTGGTCGGATTCACCTTGTAATAGCTGGTCTCGGGAAGGCTTGGCTGGACATCACCGCCCGACACAAGTAGCGTCGATCGCACAAAGGCTGCACAGAGTCGCGCAATGACAGCAAGATGAACTCCGTTATCGCCGTCCTTCTTTCCGAAGGTTCCACTGTCACAAACCCAGATATCCTTGGCTGTAGGCTTGTCATAAGACCTGTTGTCGCCGTCGCAACTCATTTGAGTGCCGTTGACACGGTACTTGACTTTACCCGCAGAACCCTGGGCGTCGATTGTGAGCGACTTGCTGCTATATTGCTGCCAGACCTTGTCGACGTAGCCCTGCCAGTAGTCTTCGAAGTCGTTCGGTTTCATTACTGCATAGATATTAGGCGACAGGACGCGGATCGGTTTGCCGGCGCCGTTCGCAACGCACATGGACCCCCAATTGCGTCCGTCCTTGTTAGACTGAGCAAGCAGGTCGTTGCAGACGGTTGACACGGCGCCGCTATCCAGACCCTTGGTCAACTGTGTGCCGGAGTTGTCTTTGACGCTAAGAGACATGCTCAGTATCATACCGGCATAGTCAACATAACTGATGTTTACATAAATGACACCGTCCTTGGTGTAGGTGAACTCGACAAATCCTCAATTGGTCTCGAAACTGGGATCTGCGGCATTGGCAACTGAGGGCTGCACCAGCCCATCTCCACTGGGAGTCTTACCATATAAAACTTCAGTTCGCCTTCGGAGAAGTATACTCGGCCGGAATGAACCGGGATCGGTATGTTGATCTTGAACTTCTGTCCTCTTCCGGGAAGATTGATGGCGATTTTATTGTTGTAATCTCAACAGGTACGTTTGAACCACCCGAGCTTGGATAGAACAGGCTCCCGTCTGACTTGATGAAGACAACCCCCTCTTGTTCGTCAAGGCCCTGCACATAGGCTTTCACCTGCCCGCCACTGAAGTTATTGATAAACTCAAACGGCATTTGCGTGGCAGCGGAAGCAGTGGCAGTAAATCTGCTCAGCTTCTTTGGCTTGTCATCGTGGTAGGTGCCGTTGAGGGTGTTGTGTTTTGTAATGACAATGTCGGAGACACCGCCGGTATGTGCTATCGTGAAGCCCTTCCTGCCATCTCTTGGGGAAAGAGATGAAGGAGCAGCAGAGACTACTGCTCCCAGGAGGTATACAAGAGTAATGAGACAGCGCATGTTCGCAGACGTTTTAATAAGGTCAGACAGGGTGCATGGCTTCTGAGACAACAGCAACAACCTAGCTGTGCTGCGAGTGATCTTGATGTACACCAGACAATAGCTCGGGATTCATGATGGCGAGCATTTGTCTTAAGTATTTCTAGAAAAAAATATATAACGATTGACTATACTTCTGACTCGTCTCATCCCTGGGACCTCGGAGGTCGCGTCAGCCGAGAGGAGTTCCCCAGAGACGGAACCCGCATTCCAGCGGAATGAAACAACAAAGAACAAAACGGCACATCGATCGATATACTAGCTTCGGGGCTCCTTCGGCCAAGATTAGCGCCCGTAAATAATTACACGTGTGGAGACGTGATCGAACAGTCGGCGTTGTGTGTCGAACTGGATTTAAACCAACCTCTACTCATGCAATTGGGATCTCGTGCACTTTGCGCATTCCGGGTTTTGGCGAATTGGTGTCTGCCTGTAACGCTCGGCTAAGAAGAATTACAACGTAACATATTGTTCAAAATACCCTGCTGCATGCCCCATGATCTCCATGTGCCAGCGCCAAGTTATCTTAAATCTCACATAGAGGTCGGGCTCGGCGGTCAGAGCGAAACACTACAATCACAGCCACGTCCACGTTGGCTCCAAGGTTTTCCGGGGCAGACCGCGGTACATCAAGTAACAGAGACGGTTTAGCCTGGTCATGTTGGCTTAGTCCAAAATGGCACGCATTCTACGCTAAGTAACAAACTCGGTAACTCGTGGAGTGACAGGTTCCTCTTGGGTTACAACGGCCAGGCTCATATCCGCCCCCTAACGACGCTTGCCTATTGCTGCGGTGGATAGGATAAGATTCGCGCGTCGGATGAGGGGCGATAAGTGTCGTTGGATTAAACGACGGAGTGAGCGAATCAGAAGTGAGCTAAATGCTTAGTTATGCTGTCTATTGTGTTTTCCCTTGTCCAAGAATGAGGGATGTATGTGGAGTCATTTGCCTGAGGGTCAAATTCTTTTGGCCAGGTAAGATTGACCACATTATGGCGGCCATTACTACTATTGCTCTGCATTTTAAAAGGGGATGAAAGATGACTCGTTCCTTAATCAAAGTTTGGTACTCATCCAAGAGGCTGGCGACGATACTTTCACGGGCATTCCAAACATACAAACAGCTTGGGAAAGAAGGGAACGGTTCCCCGAACCATCCATCGTGGACCAGTTCATCATGATCCCTGTCGCATTTTCTGACATCAGCGGGGAATCCGGCAGTCCTTTCTGATCATTCATATCCATAAGAAGCGGCTACTCGCCTGCCACTTTCCATATTTGAGAGAGGCTCCGTGCTGAGATGCAGCTGCTCGGTGGTTTTACAAAGCCACGAGGGGAAAGCAGCCACTCCATTGTCTGATGCAGCACTAGCAGAAATAGTGTGGTTACTTGAACTACCGGATACCGATGATGGGCTGTGACGTGGAGAATCCTTCCAGGTAGGGAGCAACTTTGACTTGGCTGGCCCGACAGGACTACTTAGTCCGAAAACAAGACCATCCCTCTCCAGTGTATGCTTAGTCGAGTCACGATCTAACTTGGACTATCTCGCCAAGTGAGGGGGATTTGCCCTCCCATAGCATCGAGTGGCTGGCTGGCTGGCTGCCCATTCATTGTTGCCCGCAAAGCTTAATCGGCCCTTGAGATGGGACCCATGAACAGGATGGGGTGCAAGCATGCAGGGGTGATGCCAAAGTCAGATTGGCGACATGGATATCTCTGGTAAGGCTTGGGAGAGATCGACAGGCACCCTCCCTTGGCCGGACTTGTTCCGTAGTCGTCTGCAATCACTTCGTCAGAACGTTGAGACCCGGATTCCCCATGGTCCATGAGGGAAGCGTCAGCTGACGACGATGGGTCTGGTGAGGTTACAGGCGGAGGATGTGTGAAACCCGCAGCAGGCGATGTAGCTGGCCATGCATAGATGTTGTGACAGGGCCGTGCGAGTTGAACATGAGATGCGCTTCGTTTGTCTGCTTCCTGGACATCCCGGGGGTGGCGTGGTGTTGCGAGCCATTATCCCAGGTATTAGATGTCAGATGCTGCAAATACAAAGCATTACCTGCAGGATCGGGTTCACACAGTTCGGGCATAAAATGTCTCGGCACCGGCCGCTTCAATCATCAACATGTGGGGTAAGTGCTACAAGCCAGATTTGTCGAGTGAAGTGCTGGAGGTCAAGTTCGCCACGGGCGGGCTTGTTCACTAATGACTGGAGCTAGTGCGGGCGCTGACTGACTGACGGATCAATGATTATTGACGAGGTAACATTGGGCGCGTGTGACCACTAAATCAGGCTCGACGATACCAGAGCGCTGGGGATGGCCAACTGGTGCCGTTGCACCGGCGCCTCCACGATGACTCGCATCGACGTTGTTCCTGCCCTTTGGCCGCGAACATTTGGATCTTTCACACATGAGGCATGGGCAAAGTACACACATGAGCTCGTCCATGCTTCTTGCACCGAATCTCATAAAAGTAACCTAGGGTAGACAGTGATCAGAGCCAGCTCGACAATTGTTATTGATCCGCATACATATGAATTGGCTATGCCTTCTGACGTCGACGGTGGCTTATGCCCCGGGGAACGCCCAATGAATAGCAACCGATTTCCTATTTTGCAGACGAAAAGAATCTATCTATTTGCATCATATCATGTTAGAATCATTATAGTACAGCTATGGATTATCCTTACATATGGAACTCAATTCAGTCCAGTTCAGGGCATCCATGATGCCTTGTCGCATTGAGTATAGTGTTCCACGCTCGTGATTATCGCAATTCAAAAGGCTGTCTATATGGATTATATACATGGCTTTGGTTTGCCATCAACTCTATTATAATCGTCTCGTCTACCAGGGCACCTCAACGCCAAATTCTTCTGCAACCCTCATCGCGGAAATGACGCAGCCTTCCAGCAAGACCAAGCCATCCCAGCACCAAGACCCCACGACCCAAACATTATCCTTCCCATGGGACCACGCCTTATTGCTACTTTCGCTCGTTGAACTAGACTTGTCGAAAATTCTGTTCGTAATATTTCTACTCTCCACCGTACGCAGCGTCCTCGTAAATTTCGCCGCGACCAGGACTTCCGTCGATGGTTCTCCCAACGGAGATGAACTCGTCTTGATAGTTACACCGTTTGGCAGATAATGCAGTGCATCGAACTCGAGAACCTCGCTGGAGAACATCGTTCTGAAAGCCATGTGTTGGGTATCTCCGCCGCGGTACGTACACTGGCCCGCTGGAATGTCGCCATGTTCGCGGATGATGGAGTATTTGTCTTCCGGCGGCGCCAGTAAGGTGTTCATGACAGAAGCTGTGGGGATCTGGCCCAGGACAGGTCTCGACAAGTCGAAGATGCTGGCTGCCGCACTTGGTGCCACGGCGAGCACCACACGATCGAACACTTCTTCGTGATCCTTTTCGTTTTCGTCGTCTGTCCGTTGCCAGTTGACCAGGACTCGACCATCCTTTGGAGTAACCTTCAATATACGGGCTTTTAGACGGATATCCTGAAGACCATCTGACAGTTTCGACTGCACTCGGTTGACGCCGTCTCCGCTAACGTAGAACTTTTGCCTGAACGACCCTTTAACGAAGCCTGTAATATCGCTAGCGGGGAAGTCCAGCGCATTGTCGTGGGGGCAGCTGCATATGGCACTGATCACCGGGAGTAAGTACTCGCGCAAATATCGCTGGGGGAGCCGGATCCTTTGGAGGTAATGACGGAGGTCCTCGCACCCAGGATCTTCAGACCCTAACTTTGAGTCGGATTGCGCTTTTTGACGAGTGGACCGGGGCTCGATCAGCAAGCAGCATGTGTAAAACCACATGTGGCAGAAGGTCAAGTAGACGGCCAGGAAGATCTGATGTAGTCCATTACTCCAGAACTGTCGCGATAGCAATGAACGGTGCAATCCTCGACCGTACACGAAATAGTTCTTGGTTGTGATTTCTGCGTCCTTGGGGCTCGAGTCTTCGGGGGCAGTCGCCTTGATAGCCTCGGCGAAGGTCCAAATGAGGCTAATCTGCTGAAATCGTATGCCTAAAAACTTGTACATACGACACAGGTTGTTGTAGTATCCCTGGCAGAAACTGCGCGGCGGGAGGTCGATGCGCTCCCTCGTGCCTGTTTTCTCATTTTGCAATGTGACCGATTCGGAGTCGAGAGAAAGCGTTTCTGCCTGGAGATTTGAGTTAACTTCAGCTCGCGTAGAAAGAATAGCCAAAGCCAATCGTTGTCAAATAGCACTCACCTGCTCAAACAGTGTGACGTAGAAGCGCTTCTCCTTGTCGCGATCGAGAAGATACGCAGTAGTGAGCCCAGCAAGTCCAGTTCCGATGATGGCAACACGGGCTTTGCCGCTGCTCTGGGGCGACTCGTTTTTCTCGTCGCTCATGGTCGTTTCGGCCGTCCTGACCACCTCGCAAGGGATTTCGTCGGTATCCGTAGGAATTGACTACGTCGACTACGAAAACCCATTCGACAACTGGGGGCGCATGTGCAAATATATCCTGAGACGACTGGTGATCGACAAATTTCAGGGTCCACTTATCAGTCCACTGCCTCGGCGAGCTAGTTTGTAGTTTCATCGGACACGATAGCTCATTTCATCGTCCGATTTCCGTTGACAAGTGACAAGTGACAAGGGTTTATTATCCGGTACTCAATTTGGTTGTAGACTCCATGACATTCGTAATTATTTTCTGACTGCGGCCGCCTGGCCGACCTTTTGCAGGTGATTGCTCAGCAAGCGTGGCTTGATTGATTGTTCCCAGCGCCGCCTCCGTGGTAACATATCTATCCGTGGTCCCTGTGGCTTTTTCCCTCCTTTGTGCTCGTGGCAAACAGTCGCCTCCGTGTCGTTCTCGGTTCAACAACATGCCGACGGGCTGGCAGTCTCACCGCAACCCAAATGCCACGCAGTTTTACAGCGCCTGGATCCGCTGGCTGTTTCTATTGGGCCGTCGCCAAGAATCGGCTGCATCTATGACAGAATCTGGTTTGACTAGCCATTTAGCGTTTCGGCACATGTTTCTTATTCTGTTTTACGCTTTTGCCCTGCTGATTATTGGCCATTCGCCCCCCCGGCTGTTGCGACCACTTTTGCTGTCTATCTCCAACTGTGCTCTGGCGTCATGCTCCATTGCTGGCTACGGAGCTTTGCCTGCTCCTTGATCAGTAGGTTTGCTTCCTCTGCGTAGCAGCATTCATGACAGTGGCTCAGCTCACTGCAGCCAGGGTGATTATGGCTTTGTGTAAGTCGAAAATGGGCTCTGCACAGAGGACAGCCATTGGCTACCAGTGGAGAGTCACGTGGCGGATGATTCAGCTCATAATAGAGGTAGCTGGATGACACAACAGCGTCGAGGTGCATCACTGGTACATCCACTAGTTTCTATCTTGGGTTTTCCACATCGTATCCCATTGCAAGTGACATCCAATGTCACGGAGCGCTATTCTTTCTCGTCCTCGCCACGACAATCACCGCCTTGACAACCCTCGTCCGATCAAACCATTCAAACAATCTACCCGCTAGCTTATATCCGCCAATATCTATACCATACTGACTCAGTGCTGCCTCTTGCTTTCTCAAGAACCCTGAAACCCCCGCAAACACATCGTCTGAAATCTCCCGAATATCAATCTGCTCTCTGTCGTATCCGCATTCCACAAGTTGCTCTCTGTACTGCTCCTCCGTTACAAAAGTGTAGAGAGGGCAACTCAGAATATAGGCTGCCATCCTAACGAGAGCTGTGTTCCACCGTGAAGCATTTTCATTCAGAATCAAATCAAATGCCATGACATTGGCGCCCAGCATTTCCGCTGCCAATTTGAACGCCGGTCTCCTTGACGGCGAGAAATGATAGAGACAGTCCAGCGCGAGCATCCATCGCTGAGAGAACACATCGTTTGTAAGGGCATCAACAGATCCGCGAATGGTCGGACTCCACGTCTTTGGCTGGGCGGCATTGGCGCAGAATAATTTGAATGATTCGGGGTCTAATCCACTGATGCTTGAGCCATCCAGGTTCAACGTCCTGTCCAGTGACCTCTGTGCCGTTTGAACCTGTAACGTTTCTAAGCTGAGACCAACGTATTTGAAGTGCGGACGATCCCGCGCCAGAATCATTTCCGCCAGCGCAATGGTTTGGTCGCCGCAGCCAAAGCCCAGGTCGAGCACAGCAACGGATTCGTGGACTTGATCCGTAGTCGGTTCATCATTAACCAACAACCCTGCCGCATCTACTATTCTCTCCAACAGGGTGCGTGTAGCTTCGCTGAAGTGAGTAATGGGCTTTCCATCATGTGTTCTCCTGAGGACCCAGACGTGATTAGTTGAGTGGTTCAGCGCCGCATGGACGGGAGCAGCTTGTTCTCACCAGTAGCCCAGATTCATCCACATGGACGGCAGCGGCGTCCTTATGTTCAGCTTCCAGTGCCCAAGGCTGTATATGCTGCTGGAGCGAAGAAAGACGAATGTCCCGATGGAGAGGAGAGCCAGAGTGATGACTCCGCCAGCGACGATGCCGAGGACGAAGTCCCTGGCTGAGAATTCCCAGCCCATTGGGGGGAGCTTTTTATGTCATTTGCCGACTCGCGTTCAAAGATGGTGGTAAGATGTGGGAATATGAGGCGATGCTTGGCGGCAGGTAGTCAAGACGAGGTATCACGAGGCGACATATCGAGGCTAGGGATGAGTGAGCTTCGGTCTGTCACCCATTCAAGGTGTTGGCCAAATTTGCAGCAGTGTCAGTGGGTCTCACTGCTGGCCTGGCACTAATTAGCTGTTTGGTGTACTGCCTTAGCAACCAGACATGAGGCTGGGCCCAGTGCCGGCGCCGGCGGGTCCAACTACTAGTGGTGAATTTCCACCATACCAGACCCTATAACGTGCTTCAAGTGATCAATTGATAGCACTTTCTCCGAACCGCCTTGTATTACGCATCTCCCTTATTGGAATCGACCTTCAGCTGTCTTTTTGATGTTCTAGAATTATGCTATCTTTCTCATAATGCGGCGGCCGTGTCACGAGAATTACGAAACCTGCATAACATTCCCTGCAATCCTCGTCGTAGCTCAAAACATGCGAATGCGAGTCCCGCGTGGCTGATTGACAGCATTTATGTGCAAACGTACCTACCTAGGTGGATAGAAGCCCCCAGGGGCCAGCCTCAATGTACTGCAAGCCAGCAGCTTTGTTAGCCAGAGGCGAACACCGATCAGGCCAGGCCAACCCCCCTCAAGTGGCAGTGCCAGCCTGCCGGACTTGGCTCAACTAAACTGCCACTGCCTTTTTCCGAGGTTTAGGGTTCTTGCGTCGGTATTATGTTCCCCCCCCCCCCCCCCCCCGACTCTCGTCAGATGGTCTCATTGTCTTGGCTCCTTCGCACATTCTTCCGCATCGATTTGACGGAGGAATGAATTTTGGTGCACATAGTAACGCGACGCCCGCGCGTAGACCAGCCATCAGGTTGCATCATGCCTGGCCAGAACCGATTTCGTCACTTCCAGCAAAACCCCTGATTTCGCTGCAGCTGTCTCGTTGCCTTCGTCGTTAAATGCATCTCGAATCACCACGGTATCATGATATCGATATCGGCTACTCGTACACAGATACTTGTCTTGAGCTCCCTTGGAAATGGATACCTAGGTAGGCATATGGGCATCTATGTGCTTCAGCCAAAACATTTGGACTTTGGTACCCATAGCCGGATACCATGACATCAAATCCAAAACACGACATGCTACAAACGACTATCCTTGAGGGAATGGAAATGCAGAATGAATTCAAAGTCCTACAGGGGTCTATATGTCACAGACACTAGGCCGCCAGACCTGGCCATTGGAGCACTAAGCTCCAGAGATGTCATCGACGCCGACTCAGCACCGCACGTTAGAGGCCCTCAATTCCGCCAAGCCGGCGACTGCGCATTGAGAAAACTGGTCTTGGGGTATCTGGTCATCTTGATTACTTCGAAAACCTTAGACGACCAGTAGGGCTCGTTGTCGCAGTGCATCAGGCGCAACCAAATGCATCATTCAAGGTGTGGTGACTTGCGTTTTTGGACGTAGTTTCGGCCGAACTGGTCGGTGGCGTAGGCGGAAATGGCGGGCCATCGCCGTCATGGGTATAGTGCCAAAGGCCGTTACTGTCTAAATTGTCACGAGCTTAATGATTGGGTCTCGATGAGTTATACGACACCCGGGTCAAGAGACCAGATTCCCCCGCATGGAAGTCATGATATCCTTGTCGTCCCCGGATGATTCAAACCGCTGCTAATACACCAAGTCTGTTTCTGGGATTGCGGTGAGGGGATCAATCACGCATCACGCGCCTGTGAGACATACAATTCAATGCAACCCTGCCGGCGAGGCGTCCGATTCGAGGCTGTCCCAGTTCGACTCTCCATCTCCCGCTCATCTACCACGACGTCCGAGTACGACCATTGACCCTAGTTGACGCGCCCAGTGCAACTTGCCAGCTACATGGGGTTAAGTCATTTTGCGTGGACTCATTGCTTGGATAACTAAAACAACTACTGAAAATAGCGAGGTGTCTGTCAATCACGCGACAGACCGTTGACAACAAACGGTCAGATATTAGTGCACACTTAGCGGTTCAGAGTTGCCCGGCCAAAGGCTGCCGATCGCTGCACTGCATTACCACCCCCCAATTCTGATGCGGGGGAAAGAAAACATGGAAGGTAAGCCCCAGGATGTTATAAATCTCTTGTCTCTCGTCCTTGCGGCTTGTAAGAAGAAGAAAAAAAGAAAGATATTTCCTGCCGAGATTCCCAGAAAGCATGTAGTATAGAATGAATCACTCGCCCTCAGCTGTGGACAATTTATTGTTTGCCAAATACCATACATAAGCACCCTATAAGATATCAGCGTTGAAAATGAGGTTGACACAGGTATTCTTAGCCGTGCAGATACCTCTTGGTACCCTCTTCGGTGCAGCGTCTTCTCGAACTTGTAAGTCATCAGTTATTAACTACCTTGCCCCGTACCACCTACTACCTTCTCTTTTTCCTCTCCTCGCAAGCCAGCGGGAATAAAAAGAGTACGCGGGGCAGTAAAAGACCGATGATCACAAATACTTACATTGATCTCTCTCAGTGCAGCCATGGGCGTACTCTCCTCTGTCATTAGGAGCTATTCAGCCTCGCGGCTGGCTTCTGGGGGAGACTGAGGCCATGGCCACGGGCTTCTTTGGGCATGAACATGAGATCTATGTCTACGTCAATGATTCGACATGGCTCAGGCCGGCCGGGCAAGGCGGCACAGACTACAGTAATCTCAACGAGGCCTTGCCCTACTGGTTTAACTCAATCGTGCCTCTGACGTACACTCTTCAAGATGAAACTTTAAAGAAGCAGGTGGATGCCGTTGCCAACACAGTTCTTGGGTTCCAAACCGATGACGGCTGGATCGGGCCAGAAGTCAAAGAGAAGAGGAACTTCTGGGCTCGAACCCCGTTCTTCCTGGGATTGACCCAGCTTGCCGAGGCGGACCCTAAGTGGGAGAAGCAAATTGTCGAGAGATTGCGCAACTTCATGTCTCTCGGAAACAAGATACTGAAAGACAATGGACAGGGTTTTGTGCAGTGCGCTAGCGATGTTGATTGCTCATGGGGCCATGCTCGCATCCATGATATGATCATTACGATTCACTGGCTGCTGGAGCGCTACCCCTCGGAGAATGATCAGATCTTGTGAGAGAATATGGACATGTTTTATGCTCAAAACCCAGTCAAGTGGGATGTTTGGTACACAAACTCGACATACCCCAAGGTTGTAAACCCCGATGACGGGAGTATCTTTCCATATATCCATGGTGTCAACGTAGGTCAGGGTAAGTTGCGTCCGTTCCCAAGGTTTACATCGACGAAGGTACACTTATTTACTGACGACTCCCAGGCTTGAAAGCATCGGCGGTCATATATCGAATCAACGGCAGCCAGTCTCTTGTACAGAAAAGCTATGATGCTGTAGACTTGACGTTCGAGCATCACGGCTCGGCATCCGGCACCGTCCTTGCTGACGAGAAGCAGACCGGGCTGGCTCCCTACGCGGGGAGCGAGCTATGCTCAGTCGTCGAGACAAGCTATTCTCTTGCTTACATATACCAGACTTTGGGGAGGAACAGCCTTGCTAATAGAGCTGAGCGAACCATCTTCAATGCTTTTCCCGTCATGCTAACGGCTGATAAATGGGGTCACAAGTACATGGACCAGCCGAATCAACCTTGGGCTCTTAACACGACGTCGCAAGACGGATCCGTACCACCAGTCTTCACCACTGCTAATAGTGGGGTGGCAAACACGCTCGGCATGGAGCCTCAATATCCTTGCTGTACAGTGAATCACGGCCAAGGATACCCCAAGTTTATATCGAACAGCTGGGTGAAAGTAGGGAGTAGCGGTATTGGCCACGTGCTCCTCAGCCCATCTAAGGTGACGACCACGATTGATGGCGGCACTGTCTCCATCACCTGCGATACAATGTACCCATTCGACATGTCATTTGTGTACAGAGTATCGGCCGAAAAGGACTTCGACTTCTACTTCCGCGTCCCCGACTGGGCAAATAATTACGTTGCAACTCTCGACTCATCCTCTGGGGTCACAAAAACCCAAACCGGTCAAGAAAAGGGGTTGATGAAGTTCTCCTTTAAGGAGGGACAGCATGAGCTAAAATTGAGTATCAATGCCAGCATACGCACCGAGTTTCGTTCAAACAAAACTGTCTCCGTGTTCATGGGCAACATGCTCTATGCCCTCGATGTCGGCTACGCCGTCAAAACAACATTGCCGCATGCATACTATGCGCCCAAAGGTCCGGGGATTGAAGGTTTCCCAGCAGAGTTCAAAGATGTGCTGCGCGATTATTTCATCAATAGCACCATGGCCTGGAACATTGCTATCGATCCCTCTACGCTGTCATATCATAGTTATGATACCAAAGATTGGAAAGGCCCTATCTTTGATCGAGGCTTGCCTCCCAATTACATGAGTGTCTGGGGGTGCGAAATTGAGTGGCCGCTGCATTTGGGTGTGACGCCTGACTGGGCGCCTGAGAATCCCAAGTGTGCGGGAGAGAAGAAGGAGTATAAGTTGATTCCGTACGGCTCGGTCAGGGTACACATGTCGGAATTGCCTGTCGTCAGCTTTAAATAACGTGTCGAGTTATTTTCTTGTCTTATTATCTGTTTATCAGTTCACTGGGTCATCGAGTCTGGGAATGGGGTCACTTTGATCTATTTGGAGTCAAAATCAGATGGGTTACTTAGTCTTTGCTTAGATAATTGTGTATTCTTCCCAAGATACTGCTCGCAGGTGCTAAACCAATATCATTGTCGCCATTTTCGACGTGTTTTTGACCTTGCCGTAGTCCAGAAAATCACCTTGCGTCAAACCCTCTCCGTGACAAATACCGATCCTCTCATACCTCTGGTTCAAGGAATCGATACACCGCAGAACGAGACAACTTGCCGTGACATTTTCCTGAATCGCATCACTTACAGGGTCATATATCGTAGATGTACTTTGGCCAAAGAGCAGTAATACCACGCTTGACCCATCGGGAACATGATGCGCGCCGGGGATGTCCAGAACATAATCAGCAAGGAGTCCAAACTCGACCCCTTCCACATCTACTCCATATGCGGAACTGTGGTTCCCCTGCCGATACACAATTGAAGCAGGCAGTATCCGACCAGACAAGGTCATCTCTGCTTTCTTCGCAGTGCCCATGAATGGACTCCCTTCATAGGTGACTGAAGTTTTCAAGAAATGGACATCCTCCTCAATTGTTACGCTCCAACAAGTAACATCTCCAACCGTTGACGTCCAGGACCAAGTGGGCACATCGATATCCGGACGAGGCTGCGGAGCACTAGTCACGTACCAGAAGAAACTATTCTCCAAGTGATCTTCCCAAAGTCCGCACAAATACTTTACCCCCCGCCTAGACACAGCCTGGGCTATACCTGCTCTGGCAGGTAACTTATCTGAGTAAAAGGTGAAATCTCTTTTGGCATATTCTTGTATGATCTGTGGCCAGGACTTTACCGTGACGGCTTTCTTTTTTACGTAGATATCTCGTGTATTTGTATCTGTTCAAGGCTGACATTCGCATATGGACTCCTCGTTGCATTCCCAGAGTAGCTCGTGATTTGTGAAATGAAGCATTCGTCGAGAGAGCAGCTGTTCCTGGTACACCCAGCCGCGAGACAAGAGCGGCCATTCTCTGTCTGCATCCACATATTCGTCGTCTGCGAACCAGTCGTTCTCGATATCTTGCCAGGTGAAGTGTGGTTTTACACGCCTCAAGAACACATTTTGATCCTTATCGGTGTTCAGGTCGGCAGTCAGATACGTATTGTCGGCTCTCGCGTGGAACAAACTCTGTGAGCTGGAATTGCACGATGAGGCGGCAATGGTCAGCTCTGCGTGCGTGTAGATCGATGCCATGGTAGCAGCTTCGCGGAACCAATCATCTTTGGAGTCTTGGATGATGCACATGCAATCGATCCATATGTACTAAAATCCTAGTTGTTTCGTCACGAACAGTGCGTCTTGCATCATTCGCGGGAACACACCGAGCGAAATGCCATGTGATAGCCGAGCCGCAAGATTGCTCAGCTCAAGACGAGACGAGAAAGTCTCGGGACTCCAGCGGTGACTGAGAGCGACGTACACAGAAGCGCTAGGGTTCTCAACGAGTCGAATGGCCTCGGTATCATCTTGGGGAATATACAGCAGTCGACTTGGCACGAAGACATTATTGATATCGCATTTCGCGTGGTTGACACGACATGTTTGCAGCCACGCTGCAGCGTGGTTGAGGGCGGCAGGTTCGGCTGTTGACCCTGAGAGTTTCCGTCCATTCAATAAGCACATATGCGTTCTCTGGAACTTGTCTTAGGGTATTGCATTCTCAGTAAACAACTCAAATAGCGCCTTTGGTTCTATGAGCTCTAGGTAGGGGCCTTGCCCAACTCTTCGAGGCAAATGGTTCCATTGGGCGGTTCGGAATGTTAAGCCCTGCCTGGCGAACAACTCCAGAATGGATGAAACAGTTACCGCAGCCCCTGGCCGCGGAATTGGTAAACGCTTCAAGGGACACTTCGTGATGATCAGACGAAGCAAATGCCGAGCCTACGAAGCTGTCCAGATCAGTCTTCAGTCTCTTGGCTTGGGGGTCAAGGTCGAACAAACACGCCCCGCATCGTTTGCGGCGAGCGGTTAATGCTTGGAGAGTTTTCAGAAGCGGCATTTGGCGATGCACTCGTCAATAGTAATGTTATACTGTCACTCGGCAAATGATGACTAAAATGGGTGTTTTTTTTTCCTTGTTGTCGTCACTTTGTCGTTATGCTCGGTATCTGGGCAAGGTCAAGCAGCTCAGGATTGGCCACTGATGGTGGGCCGTGGTCTCTTGTTCATGCAGCTTTGCTATGGTCGAAGGAGTAGAGCAATTCCGAAGACTTGGAAAGATTTTCTCTATAGATACAGCAATCAACAAGCTAGGCACAAATATCATGGGATTTCTCACGTCGCTTATTGCTGGGGGAAAGAAGATGGCCCTGAGGCAATTGCCAGATTCGTAACCCAGACGAGACTCAACAATAGCCGGGAACAAACGATTAAGAATTGATGACATCACGGCAATAACCGCATAGTATGGTCTAGCCTCTGTCAATAGTCGTGTCACAAGGTGGGGGAAAGAGGCAGCATGGTGAGCTTGTTTCTGTCGATATGGGTATGCGAAAGATGTGATATTCAGTCATGAACTTTAACAGCTCATCAACTGCAGGATTTTGGAGAGCAAGGCTGGCAGCCACGCGACGCCATCTCGGTTTCCGGGGGCGTTAGCTGCGGGATAAAACAGTGGATCTGGGGCGACTCGTTGCAGCTGCTATTCGACATGGGCACCCAGGTCTGGTTCTTGACTTGGTGGTGAGGGCGGCTATTGACAATGCCCAGCTTCTAGCTTCTTGTGTCAGAGTGTGCTGGTCATGTGTATCGTGGGCACACGGGTCAATTGCCGGAGGGGATTGGTGGTGAGACAGCAAGGTGCCATCGATGGCAGTTGATTGACCGGGTGAGGTGAGGAAATCTCCAGCCCTTCCGCGCGAAACAGGGCCAGGGTGAGCCGCGTGCCTCGGTCTTCAGCAGGCAAGCCGTTGGAGCAGGCCGTGTTGCATGAAATAGGCGGGTTGTTATGGCCTGTAGCGAGCATTGATTGTAGAACCGTGCGCGAGTGACAGGGGGAAACGGCACACGCAAAGATCACTCAATCGCCCGTATCGTTGGTCACCCTTCCCCGCGGCGTAGATCTCTACGGCAAATCTGAAGTACCGTTTGGTGCATGCCGCTCCACGACCCGACGACAGCCGTCAGGCCAGAACAAACAATAAAAACGCCGATATTGACAGACGGCGTCCGACTGGCCCTTCTAGCGGCTTGCCAGGTGAGGGATTCATGGGGGAGCTGAATGCTCGCCGCCCACGACACAGCTTCGTCACGACGAGGCCAACACCTTCGCCAGCCACTCGCACTAGCCGCCCAGAGGATGTTCCCTTCCCCATGCCCGCATCGGCTTTTGACTTCCCCAGCATTTCCTCCCCTGCAACTTCAGCGATCACTCACCAGACTGGACACTGGATCCATGCGCGGCTCCCGAGACAAGCACCCGAGCACCAACAGGACAACCACAACACCCAACAGTCGAGGCAGTCGCACCATGTGGGGGGTGCTTTGTCCAGAAAACCACCTCCAGTCTTCTTCTAGATCCATCACAATTCATCATCTGCTCTCGGCTGCAGCATATAAGAGTCTGTACAATTCCCCGGAATTGGGACTGGGGCATCTCAATGTGCAACTAGCCATCGGAAACCGCTCTTGCTTGTCTCTCTACACTCACTCAACCACGACGGGCTCGACTCACCACCATGGCCCCAGAGGACCCCAAGCTGGGATCCGCTCACAACGAGCATCAACAGAGCATCGACGACACAGCCAAGAACACAGTTCCAACAGCCCAACTCAAACATGCAGACCGCGCCTTAGCACTCATCGGCAATGGACAAGTTGACCTCACCGAGGAGGACAGCAAACGTATCTGCCGCAAGACGGACCGTGTCATTCTGGCTATTCTCGTCTGGGTTTACTTCCTACAGATTCTCGACAAATCAGTTCTGGGATATGGCGCCACCTATGGCTTGAAACAAGATACAAAACTGACTGGGAACCAATACTCCCTTGTTGGTTCCATAGCGCCCATCGCTCAATTGGCATGGCAGCCGTTTTCATCGTTCCTCATCGTCAAAGTCCCTCATCGCATCCTAATGCCCACTCTTTGCTTGGGATGGGGCATTGCACAGACTGCCATGGCTGCCTGCCACAACTTTGGTGGTCTCATGGCATCCAGGTTCTTCTTGGGCCTCTTCGAGGCTGGTTGTCTGCCGCTGTTCAGCATCATCACCAGCCAGTGGTACAGACGCGCTGAGCAGCCCATTCGAGTTGCTGCGTGGTACGGAACCAATGGCGCTGCGACTATCGTTGCTGCCGGTCTGTCCTACGGCTTGGGACACATTAAATCAGATCTGCTCAAGGAGTGGCAGATGTAAGTTTCTCTCTTCTCTAATTCTTAGCGCGGCGTTTCCGTGAGGCAAGTTTACCCAATGGTTCGACTAACAAGTTGAACTCTGCAGCATTTTCCTCTTCGTAGGTCTCATTACCATCGTCTCTGCTCCATTCGTGTACTGGAAACTCGACAACGACGTCTCATCTGCTCGATTTCTCACGGAGCACGAGCGGGCACAAGCAATTGAGCGATTGCGTGCAAACCAGACCGGAACTGGCAGCCGCGAGTTCAAGTGGAAACATGTTCTTGAAGTAGCGCTGGAACTCAAGTCCTACCTATGGATCGCTATGGCTCTTCTCCTCAACGTCGGAGCCAGCGTGACCAATACCTTTGGTCCTCTTATTCTCAATGGCCTGGTCTCGGATAAGTACATGACGAGTCTCCTCAACATGCCTTTTGGTGTTGTGCAGATCATTGTTATTCTGTTGGCAAGTTTCTTGGCACAGAAAGCACGTCTCAAGGGCGCTATCCTCATCCTCTTCGTACTTCCTGTTATTGCTGGCCTCGCCATTCTTTTCTCCGTTCCCCGTGGTCCCTCTGCCAAGGCACCGCTGTTTGTTGGATACTACTTGCTAGCCTTCCTCTTTGGCGGCAACCCACTCATAGTCACCTGGATCGTGGGCAACGCAGCCGGTACGACCAAGAAATCTGCCATTATGAGCGTATACAACGCCGCCAGCTCAGCAGGCAATATTATCGGCCCGCTCTTGTTCAACGACAAGGATGCGCCCGCCTACGAGCCCGGCCTACGAGCTTGTTTGGGTATTTTTGTGGCCCTCGTGGCTGTTATCGCTGCTCAATGGGGCAACTTGATTCTTCTCAACAAGCTACAAGAGAAGAAGCGTGTGCGCAACGGCAAGAAGGCCAAGGTTGTTAATCTGTCCATGGAGACGACATACCGCGCCATGGATGAGAACCAAGACGAGGAAATCATGACGTCCGATCCCGCTGCCACCGTTGAATACACAGGAGAGGCACGTATGGGAGAGAAGGCGTTCCTGGATCTCACTGATCGTGAGAATGACGAGTTTATCTACATTTACTGAGCGGGTTACTGAGCGATATATATTATGGTTTTAGTTTTGTGTTTCTTATATACCACTACTCAATTTCAACTCCATTACATGATCATCACCAGTGCCTTCAAGCTCAACATATTTTCCATTTGTCCATAGCGCATCAATCATGAACATCATCGACAATTAAATTGCATACAATACCCCCAAATAGAAATCATCAAGATCCTCACAATGAGATTCCATCAAACCCCATATAATAAACTCATTAAACACTCAATGATACTCCTTATTCCTCTGCACAGCCAAGAATGTCAAACTCCAAAGCTGCCTCACGTTGCTTTCAGTCCCACCACTCACGCCCGGCGGAGGGGGCAGTACCCCCAGCGGCGAAAACCTGTACGAACCACCCGTCCCGTTCGTGGCACCGCTGTACGTCCAGCTCCATACTTCCGACTGCAATTGTGAGGAGTTCTCCTCGATAATGTCCCATAGGTGATTATAGGCCGCCTTGAGGGTACCAAACACGGAGCTGTCCTCGCAGAAGGCAGGGCTAGATGAGGAATCTGTCGTGGCATTCGTGCTCGGGCATCGCCCAAGTTGGCGTTCGAGACCCTTTGCCATGAGCGCGAGCTGCCAGCTCCAGATGACGGTGCCGTGGTATGCGGAATTGGTGAAGTTCGCCGTAAGCGCGTCTTGTCCTGCCAGGGCGGGGTTGGCGACTACGGCACCGACAGGCGTGGATAGACCTGCTGGGAAGGGTCGCAATATAGCATTAGCAGTGGCGTTGATGAAGGTGGTCAGCTGCGTGTCGTCGGTCTAGTTGAGGGGGAAATGACGGAAAGCAGTATCTGTGTGCGTAATGGGGATGATATCCGGTGTAGAAGTGCTGTTGATTGCGATGCCGTAATCGATGATTGTGCCGTTGGAAGAGTACTTGGAGAGTGTATCGGCGTTGGACGGACCCTTGTAGAAGGTGTTCTTCTCAGTGTACTCCGAGAGACGAGACTGAGCCGTGTCAACAGTAATGTTGTACTCGAAAAAGGACAGTGTCTTGTATTCCCAGATCTTGGCGCGCTGTGCGGCCGCGGACGCCCAGTCCTTGGTGATGGAGTTGTTGGGATACACGCCGCTTGTGTTGGCAAGATGGGAGATAGCGTACAGAGCGGCCGGGGCAAGGGCGCAGTTGACGTCGAAGGGGATGCGGCCGTTCGCGAGACCATATTGGGAATCGCGCCACTGTCCGACCACTTCTGACTCCTTGAGATGAATCAGGTTGGCGACGGATTGGTCCTGCTCGAATGCCGCTGTTATGTTCATGATCTTCTGGGCGTTGATGTACGAGAGCTCGCCCCATGTGAGATTCAGGTTGGCGACATCTACGGCTCCAGCGTCCGTGTCCAGGAGCGTCTTGATACGCGAGGGCTCAGATGCGAAGTACGTGTCCATGACGATGGGGAGGAAATAATCCGTGTCAATCATGGGGTACGTGAATCCTCCGGCCGTGGAGGTTTCTCCCGTTTCAGTGGTGACGTTGTTCTGGAGATTGAGAAACGTCGCGTAGTCGCCGATGGTTTCTTCGTGACAAACTGATCCATATGATCGGTTGACGCGCTCGAGGGCTGCGCCTATGACTGCTTCCATGGCCGAGCCGCTGCCTGTGCTGAGAACAGGCTGGAGGAGCAGCGCTGAAATGATGCTATCTCGTCCGAAATACGTGAGGAATCGCCATCCTCCCGCCAGGAGCTTCTCTGTTTACAAAAAGAAGGATAAGGAGCTGACTTGTCCAGCTTGCTTGGTTACGAGATCCTGAGATTGGTTGTTGAGAATCTGACTAGGCTCGAGCTGCTCGAGCTGCGGGTAGTTCAGTGAGGTTGCAAAGCGGTAGAAGCCCGAGTTGAACGACACAGTCTTATTCTTGATGGTGATTTTGTTGGCGGGGTTTTTCCAGGGCACCATGGTGAATGTGGTGGCCGTGACATTGTCCAGCCAGAGACGTGACAATTGCACGCCAGTGCCGTTGTAAGCCTCTACCTTGACGGCATCTTGGATTACAGACTGAAGCAGATTTGGTCCTTCGGTGAAATCGCGAATGTTTCGCATACTTCTCAAAATCGCCACGGTGAGCTCTGCGGAATTATTGAAAGACAAAACTCCCTCCACTCCGACAGACGAGTGCTTGAAAGAACTGTTCGTCCTGACATTCACGAGCCCCAATGGCTCTCCCAGCGTGGAGTTGACCAATTGCACGGCCAGTGTGCCATTCTGGTCATTCTGCGGCTGGAAGAATGTGCAAATGCCACTGTTGCCCGCTGGCCAAGCGACGATGAGGCGAGGACCAATGATGCTCAGGTTGCTGTCGGGCAATGGGCTCGTTACCACGGCCTGGGCATCCACATAGCAATCGGAGTAGAAGTAGTTCTCGTACGGCGGGTCGCTCAGATGCTGCACCCGCGGCTGGCAGGATGAAGTTGTATTGACGCCCCAAGCTGCGGGCAGCAGGGCGAGAAGTGTAATTACGCGCTTGAGCATCTTGCAGAAGCATTCACATACTGGTATGTAAGAAAGGATGGTCTCCTGACAATCTGGTGGGCATTGTGTTCATAAAGTCAGATCATCGTGGCTGAGGCTGATAAATACATTTTCCTTCGACTACCAATTGAGGTATAGGTGTGCTTCCACCAAGCTCGAAGCTCATTACTGTATCCCTAGTAGGAATTGTTGGGCACCTAGTCTGCCTCTGTAGCTCCAGGTTCTATGAGAGCAACTGCCAGAGTGATCGACGTGACCGCAAGGCCGGGGATAGCTTAAAGCTTGTATAGCGTGGCCAGTCGGTCCGTTTTGCCAGCAATTCTACAGCTACCGACGAGGAAAAGCAGCTCTTTGTCAACGTCGTCCGTCCAAAAGGGGAAATTTGACAAAGTGCGTCGGTAGTTTGCGCGGTGGACATGGAGAATGCGGGGTTCAACTTGTTTGAAGGGAGCGCCTTGGCGACGAAGTCTGAATGAGGCGTGGCTCTCCTACGTAGTCGATTCGACATTCGACGCCGGCCGGTCCGCCGAAGCGGGCTATGCAGAACAGGATTTGGAGGCTTGATTTGTCGTGGGTGGCTTGGAAAGCTGCATCGTCGGCTGCCGGAAGCTCGACCGTTACGTCATAGTAGAACAATGGGCGTTTGTCAATCGAACACTGGTTCACGGTTTTTGCTGTCTGGTGTGAACTGCGCATGTGTGAACAGCCGGTTCAATGTTGTGTCTGGTCGCGTTAGGCGAAGGTCCTTCTGTGTGGGCCGCGGCGGGGGCATCAGAGGTAACAGGCACTACCCGGGACTCATTGCGAGACTTGCGATACTTCTGATCCTCGTAATGTTAGGATACGGTGAACCAGTTTTAAATTGTCGCAGCTTGTTTGAAGTCTTCTGTGAAATTCAAAATCTTATATGCTGCAAGACTGAAATTGACTTGACTATTAATGAGACGTGAAGTTATTGGAAATCACCCTGTCATCTGTGGGGTGTGATTAATAATGTCAATGGAACATTGGCGTTGATTGCCACCCAGTTCACCTCCGCAAACAACAACGAAATGCAGACGAGTTCATGGTAGACGTGAGAAAAAAAGGTGGCAATCTATTAGTATACCCACATCCAAAAAGGCATGGGATTTTTACTGTGCCCAACCCGTGATTCCTTGTTGATGCAATTAGCCATAGGAAGGGAGCAAAGAAAAAAAAGAAAAAAAGCTGTCCACCACAAAGTGTGAAAAAGCCAAAAAAAGAGTCTCCAGGGCGTGATTCGAACACGCGACATTCTGATTGAGCTGTGATCCGTTACAGTCAGACGCCATAAACCAACTAGACTACCCGGAGAACTAATGGAGTTGTGACTCCACTGGGTGTTGGTGTTGGCAACTGAAGCGTTAATGAGGTATATAAATTCCCGCAAAACTGAGGGGCACGACTCGATCGCTCGCGGCCCACCCCTCGCTTAGCCGTGGGCAAAGTTGATGAGACATTTGCACACCCAGGTAAACACTTTTCGCATATATGATTCACTGTACATAATTGCCAAGCAGAAAATGAATATGCCGCATTCTCGTGGTAGCCATAGAACAATCAATAATTTCGCCTTATTTACACCCAACCCGGCCCGGATTCCCAATACCTAAAAAATAATGTCATGCCCCGCCCACATGGTGTCGAACTGAGGTCTCATAGCCAAATCGTCCAGCCTTCCAGAGCTGTGCTCCCAACCAAAATCTGTAGCGCCGAGCATCCCATCCGCCACATTCATCGTTGTGTTATTTACGATGAATTGGCCAAGCGAGTCCAGATCTCTCCATGAAAACCCACTCAAGGGATCTATTTCCATCGATGACTTCGTCGTTGTCTGCGGGATAACCCGTTCATGGCGCTCGTTCTGGTCAACACTGGGTTCCGGTGGCTCAGTCACCGGTTCGCTGCGTGATGAAGTTTTGCTCGCTTGCTTTGTCGCCGACTTTCTCCACAGCAGACGAAGTGACGTCGCGTATCGTCTGCCGAGACTGAGGTTTGTTTGACGTCTTTTGCAGTTGCGTGATGGTCCCGTGAATGGCACGCTGCACGCCACGGTCACCTTCACTGCTGATAGCTCCTGCGAGTCGGGCCTTCAGCCGTGTCAGTTTTTTGGTCATTCGCAGCGCTCGCAAATTGATCCAAGTGGCTCACCTTGAAAAGAAAAACTGCAGCATAGATCACGTAAAGGCAGTATTTAAGCGGCATGCATTTGAGACCTGCCACTGGGTCAATAAAGCTGTTGAGAATGCTGAGCAGAGAGTTGGCCGCGTCGATGGATTCGTAGATGAAGCGTGCGTCGGGTTTCCCGGCAGCATTCGAAAATAGTGGTCCGCTGGATTTCCCCAACCCTTCGTCAGCATTACGAGCTGCTGCACGATTCAAGTTTGCTTGAAACGCGAAAGCGTTTATGTACAGCCGCAAGAACTCAAACGATAGAACTAAAGAGGCCTTCAAAGGAGGCGTGACTGTCGGCGGAAAGAGGTCAGCAACGTGACGAGTCCATATTATGATGTCAACTTACAGATGTGATTAGCCCATGTCAATTTCCATTTTCGTACCATGGCGGCAAAATCATCCTAGTCTCAGAATTAGTACCGGCCCCAGGGTTTCTAGATCAAATGGGCCACTCACAATATATCTGACATATTCTCCACCGATGTAGAGCTGCTTTCTGTGACTCGTCGAGGAGTACAAGATATCATGAGCGTTGCTGATGAGCTGTGTGAGTTCGATGGGCCTGGAACAAGAGTCCCATGTTGTCGGGACCGAGTTCCTGTGCCTGTAGCGTCGGGAAATCGGCAGCTCTCAGGTGAAGAGCCGGCCCCGGACCACGCGACCAAAATCCCTTTCCAAGTCTGATGGAAACTTGTCGGTCACTCATATAACAAGCTGAGAGGTTTCTGTTAGCCTTTCTATTGAAGAGGTAGGCTTCATGGAACAATTGCTTCATTACCTGCCCAGACCACGCGCTTGCGGCTCATCTCGGTCGTCAGCTTCCCGTCATCTGGTAGAAGCGCGGCTTGCTCGAGTCTCTGAAGATAACCCAACCGAATGGCTAATCCAACCAGCATCCAAGCACCATGGTCTTCTTGGCCACAGCCGATGGCAGAATTCTCTTGCGGTCGTTGCGGTGCCCATTCCGCCAGAATCAACAATGCCTCTACAGAACCAATCGAAGTTGAACCGGCATAGATGAGGTTTGACATGAAGCTCTCGATGTGTCTAGAGCACGCATCGTAGACTCGGAACCAAGTGGGGTCGTCTTTTGAAGCAACGGTGAGGATAGCCGTCAGCAGATGAGGCTCCTTTTCCGCCAGTTCTGATATTGGGCCTTCTTCGAAGATCTTGCAATGTGCGACTGGAAAGAACGGATGGTATTTTTCATGATACCTTCGCAAGGACAAATGTCAGCGAAAGATTTCGCGAAGATGTTTTCACAGGGCAAGAATAAACACACCTCTTCAAGAGATACGAAGCCTCTGAAGCGGACAAGATACCATCATCCAAGGGAGGATAGTAACTAGCAGCAGGTCTGTCTACCGTTTGCTGCATGCCGTCGGCATGCCGGGGGTTAGTGCGTGCTTGGCCGGCTGTTGTGCTACGTTGGCGACCCGGCTCCAGATCCGCGACCTGTGCGAGGAGGTCCAGAGCATCAGAAGGATTCAGAAGATCCGTAGATGCAATATGGCCCTCGAGCCCATCTGAACTTGTCCTGGAATCTGCCATCTCTTGAGCGGATCCGCCATCGGGGCTATCCGCACGCCAGTTGCCGGCATGTTGTGGAGAGGATGGCCATCCTTGCATCCCATGTGTCTCGCCTGGTGCATGGCCCGGACGAGGTTGACTTGATTGCCTACTCTGGTAATCACTTTCTTCATCTTCGTGTGCAGTGCTTGGCGGCCCTTGTGTGTCCGAATTCGGGCCACGCTCTGCATCACGCTTTGGCGGCTGGATATCAGAATTGCGGACGCCTTTGATCCTGCGACCACCGCGCCTCGACTTTGCCAGCACGCACTCGAGCTGTTGCTCAACGCATCGACGACATGGCGGCAAACCCGACATGCCCTCGGAATCACTGCTCCCCCACTCAAGGTCAGTAGGCGGATAATGAGACACTGGGGACACGTATGTTCTTCATCCTTACAGATCACATCTCGTCTTGCGCATGCGACACGATAAGCAAGCGCGCGAGATCCGTTTGCCCTTGGAGCGCGCCATGCTGCGGCTCGGTGTCTGGATCGGCTGCAATTCCATCGGCTAAGAGACGTGATAGCCACGGGCGATGGAGTCTTTAAGATGCATCAAATGCCGTGATATGATGGTTCTGGGAGTTAGCTTGTTCCAGTTTGCGGGGAACTTTCCGCGGTGGAGTAGACATCAATAGCCGCGGGCACGAGACTGGTCCGACAACTGGTAGAAAATAGGCTGGCACCTGGAGGGCAATCGCCGGCCGTCATGTCTCGAAGAGGTAACCCCACCTTGCCATCCCACGCTCGACACCAGAGGCTATAGCATGGCTAGTCGAACTTTTTGTTCGCCTGGTCTACTTCTTCCTCCTTTTCTCTTTCCATCTTTTAATTCTTTCTTTGACCATTCTCCCTGGTAGTCGAGGGAATAACTGCTCCTGTTAATTCCTCAATTAAGGACAAACTGTCATACAGCAAAATGGGTTCCACAGCAAAGCCCGGGGTGCTGATGCTCGGCATCATTCACCACGCTCACGCCGAGTTTGAGAAGCTCTCCGAAGTCGCTGATGTTACAGTGAGACGAACCTTCAACACCCACCAGGCCATATCTACGAGTCTTTAGACTGACGCGCGTGAACCCCCTTTAGCAAGTGACGTCTGGGAGCAGAGAGGAGTTCTTCCGCGACTGTGATCAAGGCAAATACAATAACGTTGTAGCCATTTCAAGGACTTACGATTCCGTCAAGGTAAGCTACGGCCCCCCTGCTTCTTTCATGGAGAGTTTTTGACGCGAACTGACTTGGATATTGCAGATCACTGGCCGATTTGATGAGGAGCTCATTTCTCATCTGCCTGCCTCAGTAAAGTTCATTTCCCACAATGGCGCGGGCTATGACCAAATCGACATCCAGCCCTGCACCGACCGAGGTATGTAGATTTGCGACGAGCGTGGATTCCCCGATTGGCGCTGCGTGAGGGCAACTGGCGGGGCGCTAGCCCGCTGGGCCGCGACCCTCATCATTTGACATTGGGTGTTCTTGGAATGGGAGGCATTGGAAAGGCTACCGCGAAGCGCGCTGCTGCCCTTGGTTTCAAGCTTCAATATCATAACCGAAAGCCCGTGGCTGATCTAGACAAGCAATTCTTGCCACAAGAGCTCCCCAAATATGTCAGCTTTGATGATCTGTTGAGGACGAGCGACGTCATTTCAATCCACCTGCCGCTGGGTCCCGCGACACAGGGCCTCATTGGCAAGCAGCAGCTCAGCGCAATGAAAGATGGAGTAATCATCGTCAACACTGCGCGAGGAGCCATTATCGACGAGGCAGCTTTGGCCGACAGCTTAGAGTCAGGCAAGGTGTGGAGTGTGGGCCTTGACGTTTTCGAAAAGGAGCCCTAGATCAACCCCAAACTCGTCAAGCATCCTGGGGCTGTGCTTCTACCACATATTGGCACTGCTACAGTCGATACACAGGTACGCTGGCTTCATTCAATTCTTATCTGTCAAGTCTTGACCTCTAACATACATTGTGCGAACAGAAAGAAATGGAAGTGCTGGTCATTGACAACGTCAAGAGCGCAATCACCGATGGCAAGCACTTGACACAGGTGCCCGAGCAGAAGCCTGTGCTGACAAAAGTGTGATTATAATGCCGAAATGATTTTAAATGTTTGATGATGCAAAGTTAGAAATAGGACTGTCTCAATAGACGCACTTTGAAAACTTGCCCATGAATTTCTTTCGCCAAAGTAGGAACTTCTACTCGATATAGGATGTCAAAATTATTGTACTATCTAGACAGATCATTTTGAGCCTCCTGTAAGCAGAATTTCCTGGCCGGTCATATATCCAGTCTTTGCAAACCTATCGCGCACTGTTAGTCTTGTGGAACGCAATCGATGAAAGTGCTTTCTGACCCACATTGTAGCCACCTCAGGAGTGCCTAGCCGATGAACAGGCACACTACTAGCAATCGCTAAACCCGGATCTGACTCTCAAAGTTTCCGTGTTCGCGGTAGAGTCCCATGTCCTGCCATTGCATATCTTTTTTAGTCGCTTCCTTCTGTAGCCAAGTTAGGAGCCGACCTACCGTTCCTTAGGCTCGGGAATCATGCCCGTGGAGCCGATCATAGCTGGAGCTACCTGCGCAAAGACTTTAATTAGCAATGCGCTTCTAGTCAGAGTCATGAATACCCGACGTACAATGTTTACCGTGACACCGTCAGGTGCTAGCACGGTAGCCAAGTTCAACCCCATAGAACTGCGATCATTAGCATGAAAGGATTGCCATCTCAGGGCCAGACGATTCGCATTCTTACCACAAGGCGCCTTTCGAAGCCGCATAATGACATCCATTCAGGCCGCTACCCCGACTCGCGATGCTTCCGACGAGAATGACCCTGCCCCAGCCCTGATTGCGCATGCCCTCCACGCATGCCTTAGTGACCACAAACTAACTGCGGATGTTGACTTCCAGCATTTCATCCCAATCAGCCTCTTGAATGTCCTTAATGTCGCGGATCCGTCGACCAAGCCCGGCATTCGCCACTAGAACAGAAATCGCCTTGTGTTTCTCCGCGATACTCGGTATGTTCAACACCGTGGATACGAGCGATCGTGTGGAATCGCGGCATGTTAGGTCGGCTTGGGCTATGGCAAACAATTGAGTCGGATATTTTTCGTGAAGCTCATAAGCGAACTTTTCTGCTTTATCCTAAGCGATTACTTAGCATCAAATTCGCATTATTTGCCCTGTGATTCGGCTTACCTTGCTAGATGAGTAGTGGTGGACGACATCGCATCCTTCGAGTGCAAATGCCTTCGCACAGCACGAGCCTATGCCACCGCTACAGTAACGCGTGAAACCATTAGCCTGGAGTGAATTTGTTTGGTGATGGGACAACGCACCTTGCTCCCGTCACCAAGACTAGCCTGCCTTTCAGATCATTGTTCACAGGCTGCAGATGGTACGTGGGCATTTTGAATAATGCAGAATCCAGTCGATTGGTGTTGTTCGGTCCGCAGAGAGGGCTGCGCGTTGCCAAAGAAAGGGTAGAAACTTGACATTGAGGGTTTCAATTGCCCTTTACACCGCGGCAAATGACGACAAGAGGCTGAAATGCAGCACTTAGGTCAGCCAGAGTATAGACTAGACAATCAAATGGGCATCGGCTTTTGAAGTGAGATTCGTGGCATGGCTGACTGCAGATGGCTGTTGTCAGTCGCAGTCTTGGATGAAGATAGCCGACGGCATTTGCGTCGGCCTTTGGCTTGCAGGCCGTTGTTAGCCTAGCCAGACCTCAATAGTCTAGTGAATCGTGGGCCTGCCCCAGACTTCCCCACAGCACCAGTGATTCCGCCCGCAGCCTTCACGATTGTTATTTCGATTCGACTTGTCTCGGTTAGTCGCGACCGAGTTCCCTAATCACGGGAATTGTCTGTCTTGAATTCGCCACGCTTAGCAAGCTCAGTTGAAAGGAGCACCCAATCTAAACTCTGCACATTTACATAACCTCCTTGAGTCACCAATTACGTCCTGCATCCGGGTTTAGCTTAAGCACTTCGCTCTAAATGACTATCGCCCATTGCAGTATTGAATTCAAAAGAGATTATGCCTGTCCTATCTATCTAGCGGTACAACTCGAACCAGTAGGACGAAGCATCGCTTTCCCAAATCCTGCAAGCTCGGTTGATTCACTCGAGTCTCACAATAACCAGACGGGATAACTACTCCGGCTTGTGCCATGCAGCGCCCTCAGATGTTTGAATTTATTTTACAGGAATTCCTACACGACACTCTTCCTTGCAGATCGCGCAGCCATCGATGATCTCGACACAGTCCGCGCGACGAAGACAAGCCTAGCTCAAATTAGCTCTTCATCGACTGGTGGCCAACTACCAATTCATGCAAGGACATACAACTGGCGGAGGGCAATGTGACTGTTCTGGGGCTTCCGCAAAGGTGAAGCTGACAAGAGCAGCTAAAACGACGATGAACCCCTTCATTTCGTATTTGGGAACGTGACGAGGTAATGAGGTGAGACACGAACAGGTATATGTTGACCGATGGACTGATGCAGGATTCCGGAAACCACGCCTGTGATGTGGTCTTTTATATGTTCATCGTGACTATGAGATACTGTTTCTTGGCATGGTTCGATGTGACGAAAATGTTTTTGCTTTCTCTATCGTCAGCCGTGCTTGCATACGCGAGCCGTGTTTCAGCGACAGGAATGCCGCCTCTGGCCGAGCTGGCCCCATACTCTCTGCCCATGACATAAGTTTTCTCACAAATTTGGACAGCTGCTTTTGACATATGATGAAGGAGTGACTGATTCGCTGTGTCATTCGCCCAAATGAACAATATATGCGAGTTTGTGCATGAAGAGGCGGACTTCAGAAACAATATAAAGAATTTCTCAGGGTTCGTCACTTGCGGTTCAGCAGCAGTGGAGTGGGGGCAGAAGGAATCATTCTGGACGTTCTATAGTTGTAGAAACTGACGAAAAATTGTTTCATATGTTGCTTATAGGACATATGATATTATAGATACACTTGTTCAGCATTCTCAGTCCCGAGGTAACATTACGCTTATTGTCCGAACGGTAGCGAACAATACGGATGGTCTAGTAATTTGACCAAGTTGGGAGCCAGACCATACACTATCCTTAGATCTCTCTCCTAGATGAAGGAAGGACCAAGAAGATCTTCAGTTACTGACCACCTGCGAAAGCCTTAGCCTCATCCCACGTCATCAAATTAATGAATATCCATCGCAGAAGTTCTCCGGCAACATCGCCCTTGCACTTGAATGAGTCTCTTTCGGGACTGACTTGGACTACTAAGGCGCCCTTTTCTTTATAGTTCCCATCAATTACAGCGAATCGCGACGCATCCAGATCATTTTCCTGCGCGTACGAAGGGTGATCGCTGACGATCTGGTCGAGGCTGCGATTACCAGCACGAACAGGCTTGTAGAACTTAGGAAGCTCATCTGCATCGCCGTCTTCGTCAGGGTCACTGACACCTAGATCTTGTATGCCTTTGTTCATATCCAGTGACGCCTTGTTAAAGTCATCCTTCTTAGAAACGGAGTTATACAATGCGAACCATTCGATGGGCGTGGCCGCCGTTTTCTCCGGCACGTCCTGTCGGACCGTATACCATTCTTCGTTTGAGATGCTCAGTGAACTAATGTAATTGTTTGCGTCCTCGGGAGGATAGCGCACGGCGTCATTGAAGCCATGATATTCGTCGAGGCTGACGAGTAGCACCCCACGGTCTTCAAAATCTGGCGTGTCAAACACGAGAAAGAGTTTATCGTGCGTGCCGGACTCGTCGTGATTGCTGTCTCGATGATGTTGAATTGCTGTTTGCGTGCTTTGTCCTCCAAGATTCTCGATCTTGAAATTGTCCGCGTCTTCCTCATTATCTTCGCAGAGTGCTTCGATGATGGATCCTTCATCGAGGCCAGAGGCTGTGACATACACTTTGAAGGCCAGCCCGGGACCTTCAGCCTCTGAGTCTGACATTCTGGGTTCTTTTCTCAATTGAGCCCTGTTCGGTAAGGAGTATTCGTTGCTATCCTCCAAATGAAGATGGAGAAAATAGCGACAGAGGCGATGAATTCCAAAATGGCGCAGAGTGCGACGATGTAAGCAGTGACGCCATGAATAGCTCTGGTGTAACCGCAACAGCAACAGCAATCCCCTCCTCCACCTCCACCTCACCTTTATGTCACCCACCGCACATTGTGTTAGACCAACCAAAGTGCCAAGAAAAACAGATGGCTGAACACCGTTGATCCGATGCTGCGTCCAGCCAGTGATAGGTGCATTACTCCCCTCCGTGTCAGATGCACAGATTACGGAGCTGACTGTGCACCTCGCCGGACATCGTGCATACCTAGATCGCTCCGCTTGCTGTCAGCAACGATGCCAATACTTTGGTGCGTTTCTTGACCACACTGTCGCCGGAGATGCTAGATAATCCATCATCTCGCTGTTTTAATAATATTCTTACCAATCCAATTGGCGCTACATATGTACGGATTAGGATGATACGCTCCACCAGCAAGCAAACGCCAACTTGACAGACTTACATAATGCGAATCAGTTGCCGTGAGGTGAAATACAACATCGAGATGAAAAATTGCGAAAGACCCTGTCACTAGCACACCAAGAGATAAGAGACAGTTATTCAACTTTTCGCAACGAAAGAAAACCTAATCAGACATCTGTCACATGTATGTATCAAATGCTTGCTTGAATACTGAGGAAAAATTGTCGCCAATCTTGATGGGCAGACTGTGCAACAAGGCTGACGCCGAAAAACAACAACTACCCAGATAAGTAAATACCGTGGTTTACTCATATTAGAGTTCTTGCGGCTGATACATGTCGTTCCAGATGCCCCGTGTAAGCTGAGCGACTCCACGCCGCCCAACTATATACAAGCCGCAGGAGATTATCCCTTCCAGTGGAGTTGCCAAGGCGTGATGAAAGCGACGATTGTAATGAGAACTCAAGTCGGCAATTCAGCTGTGAGCAAGAACCTGAGGGCGACATGTATCTAATGTGCTCGGTCGTCGACCGACATGCAATTATTCCTGGTCGTCTTACCAGCCTCATGTTGTGCGGCAGGTGAGTTTGACAAAGAGTCAGCCTGTTTGGTGACCACCCTTTCTTACAACAACATGCTCAATAGGCCAATGATAGACCGTCCCTGGCGAGTCTTGCAGCCGGAAGGATTCTAAATCTAACCCCCATATGCCCCCTCCGGTCACAAGCAGCGAAATATCTTTGATCTCACTAATCTGCTCGACATGTCAGCCTTGGCAGAGCAGCTATGCCGCGAGTGAAAAAGCAGCAACATGCATTGCGGGATGCGAGACCGCTGGAATATAAAAGTCCGAAGGAAGGGCCAGATAGCTTGCGACAGAATAAGTCTTTCCAAGATTAAGCTGTTCACTTGAGTACGTTGTTGCAGATTCATCACAATATGTCATACAAGGCTCTCCTCCTTGCCGGCCTCGCCTGGATGGCCACCACTCCCCAGGTAGTGGCAAAACTCCTGATGTTACGTTACTCTGCAATCGCATGCCCGAAGTCTGCACCAACATGTGCTGGGCTGTCCGCTGTGGGAGTCCTCGGTTCCCGCAAACACTCACTTGGGACAACCCCAACGAGGATACGGCCAAGAAGCGCCGCAAGTCTGCTGACTGCCAGAAGGGTAACAAGTGCAACAAGGGCAAGAAAGGCCCCGGTCACCGAGGCGGCAAGTACACTTCTTGCGATGAGTACCCATTCGCTTCCACCAGCAACAGCAAGTTCCCCAACGGTCATCAGGTTTCCCGCTGCGTGCCTCCCGTTGAGAACTCCCGCCAGGGCAAAGCGCTCCAGACCGTATATGGTCGTTTCCGCAAGAAGGGTTACAAGAGCCACAGCCTGCAGATCGGATTCGGCAATCCTGGATCACGCGGCGTCAAGTACTGCAACAACCAGAAGTGCAAGAATGACGGCTTCCAGGTCCAAGATGGGAAGATCAAGAAGCGCGAGGAGGAACCATTGTTCAAGTTCTACAAGACAAGCTCTGGTATGATCTTGGGATCGTTGACCAAGATCGACACGCCTTCCAACTTCACTCGTGAGGTGGACGAGCAAGAACAAGTTGCTGCTCACTTTGATGCTTGGAAGGAACCAGTTGATGGCGAGGACGTGCACGTTATTTCGGATGTTGTTCTGGAAGAAATGCCTTTCGAGGAGGCCATGAAGTCTTTCGACCAGGCGGAGTAGATAGGTTTGGCAGTGCTCATAGCTCTTGAATGCCTGTTCACTTTAGACACACGTGTTAGAATGAGCTGTAATGCAACAAGGAGATGCGCACCTCAGTCAACATCTCCCATTTGGAACAATAAGCAATGCTCTCATCTATGCAACTTTGCTTGAGAATCATGCGTATATGTGAGCGTTCGGAGTGAACAAGCTGCCGCCCTCCTTGCATCAATTGTCTTTGTCAATGCATGCATTGGGTGCAGGAAGAATGGGCCACGCCGCGTAGTGGAGGAACACGTCACGCCCGGGTGCTACGGGGGTCACCTTTCCCGAACAAAAGTGACTGCAGATCAAGATACGGAAAGACTCCTCCATGACTTTCCAAATGTTAGAAAGCCACCTAAACCAAAGGGCCCTATGCACTATGTCGACTCGTCGCTTGACAGGCAGAGAACTCTGATTAGACGGCTCGTACCGTGAGGTAGACGCCGTGGCGCAGCTTGGCGCGAAGTAATTGAGCTTCCCTCTTAAGTTGAATTAGTTGAAAATCGGACCGAGTGACGTCGTTCCCGTAGCGGAGTGGTTACCGCGTGACTCTTATAGGCTAAGGACTATCTTTAGTTTTATGTTAGAAATGTCAAGGTCCGGGGTTCGACCCCCCGCGGGAACATTTTTTTTTATATTGGTTCCGTTTTTTTTTCATTGTATTGTTAATTCAACTTTTTTTTTCCAAGAAGGAAAAAAATTAAAATGATGCTTGTTCGTTTGCGGCGAGAGACTGCCTCTTGTTACTTATTTGTTGTTGCTGTGCACTTGTTCTTTGGCATCGACTCACTGTTGCCCCCTACTGACGCACTGAAGTAGAACAAACAAACACAAGCCGAACGACACACCTGTACTTCGATATGCATGTTATGATTCATAATGAAGACGAAGAAAAAATTGTAGTAACGCACTCATGAGGAACCACATTTTCTCGGAAGCTGATTCTGCTGTGTGATACGAGTCACAGGTGTCGCCAACTGCACGATGATCTTTAAACAGGCCGGCTTAATTAAGGTCACCAAACATGGCAACAGTGCAGGCATTGTCGTCTAAACACACAACCTGCTGTTCATTTCTATTCCATGAATCACTTTAAACCAGGCAGAAGTGCACGCACTCGCTGTGCAAACGGTCAGTCCAGAACTTATTTATAGCTTGATCCCTCGCCCGGTATATTGAGAGCAAATCGTATGTCTTCATACACCAAAGTTCCATACTTCACCTCTGTACCTTTCTCTTTTTGTCCCCAATTGCAAGGCACCATGGATCTTTCCAAGCGCAGTAAGGCTGCTGACCCAAGGACAACCGAAGGATCTCAAGCCAAGTCGAAGAAACAACAACGCCAAGAAAGCAAGATGACGAAAAAAAAGGCTAGCGAAAGCACCACCACGACTTCGCGCGATCCGGAGGCTCTCATCGATGAGATCTTCGATACAGCCAAAAATCTGGATAAAATCCAAGAGGATCTCAAACTTTCTTGCAAGGAATTGCTTCGCCAGCTTATCCGACCAGAAGCTTCAGATTCGTGCAATCCGAAGAAGGAGGAACTTGCGATGCTGATCATGGAGACTATAAACCTTCAAGCAGGAGCTAGCACGGAGGCAGAATTGAGGAAGTCCATATCTGATCACAAGGATCGCATAGAAAAGGCTTTGACGAAGCAGAGTGACTTGAGCGGATTGATCAGGAAGTACAGAGCCGAGAAGAGTTGTCTGGAGAGAAAATCCTCCGCGCGGAAATAATTGCGACAATGGAGGCGAACAATTGGGAATGTTACAACTTGATTACCTACATGTGTAAGAAGACGCCCAATATGGCCTTCGCCAAAGAGGGATTGAAGGGCGTTGGCAGAAAATATGGTTGAGTTAGATCGAGAGCATTGAATCAAAAAGCCTAAATAGATCATTTTCGTTACTTTTGGGAACAAAATCTGTCTTCGCAGATGGTACACAAGGCTATGCACATGTGAAATGACCATTTTTCTGCAGCAGCGTCAAATGCCAAGCAATGCTCCCTTCGTAGTTGGCGCCAACTTTGCCCTTCGAAGCCGGTTCTCATCGAAGATGAACATCTCGCCGTTGCGCCCGAAACAAAAATTTGCAGCGCCGCCCTCCACGAGGATTTTGCCCATGAGAACACCACCCGGAGACCAGATGTTGATGCCGTCGCCACATCCACTGTACACGTTCCCGTGCACGTCGCATTTGATGCCATCGGGAATGCCCGTGTCAGCCATCGCGAATAACCGCTTGTTTGCCAAGAATGGCTGGCCGCCAGCAGTAACGAAGTCGAATGCATAACTGGTGATCGAATTAGCAGTAGCATAAGAATTGCGCGGGGAGGGAGCAGCTTCTTACATGGTGGAAGGTCGAGTGTCGTCGGTGGTGCCATCACCATGGGCTCGATCAGTGTCTGTGACATACAAAACTTTTTGATCAGGGCTAAAGGATATACCATTTGGTCGCCCGAACCCGTCCGCTACGGCTCGAATGGACTTTGTCTTGGGATCAAAACGATATACTTGCGACGGCAAGCGAGGCTTAGGCCGGAAACCTTGTTCGAAGCCGTATATGGGATCTGTGAACCAGATGGATCCATCAGAGTGCACGACAACATCGTTCGCAGAGTTGAACATGCGGTTCAAGTAAGAAGTGAGTATCATTTCAGACTTGAAAGGAGGCTTGGAATCCATAAAAGAAAGACCACCGGAAGTGTTCATTGTGCCCTGCGCACAGAACAGAACGCCGTCTTTGTAGTTGACGCCGCCATTGGCCATTGGAACATTGTCCGTACGGACTTCGTCCACTGTGATCGGGTTCGTACTATTCGACGTTGGCAGTGAGACGAGGGTAATTACAATGCGTTCTTGCTGAGTCACCGAGTCTTTGAAACGGTTGCTCGCGATGAATAGCGCATTGTCCCGCGGTATGAATACGCCGGCTTCATGGGCGAAGGGAACAGTCTTGTTTTCATGAAGGACTTCGAGCGTCGGTGAGCTGCCGAATAGCTCCTTGACGCCGTCCTGGAAAACTGTAAAGGGCTGTGCATTGGTTGCGATTGCTGTCGCAATCCACAAACTCAACGGCAAAAACATGATCGAGGAGGGCGGCGACTGAGGAAAACCAATTGGCAGAGTAAAGTCGAGTTTCTTCGAAAGAAAAAAAAAGGCGATTCTCAATAACCGTCTCGCTCCTTTTCGCATGAAGTCTAAATTAGAATGATGATCAAGCCTCCACTGTGGGCTCAAAAGCAGAATACACTAGTCAGTAAAGGAGCCTCCGCCAAGAGCCCCTAGTACGAAAAGAAACTACGCTGCAGACTGATTCAGTTGATCGACTGTTTGCATTTATTTTCGATGTGGAGTATGTTCATCCTTTAGGCATCCTGTGTCAGCACAGTGCAATGCAATTGCGACTGTTTCTCGTGATAGATTTTGTCTTGCAATGCGGATTGGGTGTCAGAGGCATGACGGCGCCACTTTCATGGCATTGCTTGCATTTACTCTCTACTACCGCGAACTTGGAAGTTAAGATCGGACATCATCCCTCACCCTCTTCATCGCTATCCTCTCCGTTGTCAAGCGAGTCAGATGTGAGTTCGTCCTCCACTCCTAGATCTTTGACGATCTTGAGCTTCAAGTCACTAGAGGTCAACGCCATATTCCTTGATCCACCAAGCACATGAAAAATATCAAGTAGCCTCTTGTATCGGTTATGCTCTACATAAGCGCACGCTTGGGAAAGTATCTTTTCCTGTTGTGTGAAGAGTAAGTTTTCGCGCCAAGCATCAAAGCGCTAGTTCTGTTGGAGAAAATGCGGGCGGTGCGGTAAACTTACATCCTCAGGGAGCCATTGTACATACATGGACCGACAAAGCCTCAACTTCTCTTAAAGGACTTCTTTGCTGCAGTGCTTACCAAAGTACTTTTTGAACTCGGCCTGTACACTTTGCCACATATCCTCTTCCGCTTCATGACGATGTTCCCAGCTTGAAAAGAAAACAAAGCACTCTTCTTGGGGGCAATCTGCCTTGAGCATTGGCGGTAGCTCTTTTTTGTGGCAATTTTGAAAGCGACCGACGATTTTTGAGCCCCGGAAAGACCTTCCAGTAAACTTTGCTGGGCGATTTATTTTATAACTCTGCTTCCTGACGCAGCCTTGGGTCGTGAAATGTTTGCGGAAATGACTAGGCCAGACTTGACTTGCGGGATCGGTCTGCCAGTGGTTCAGTTCAGAGTAATGACGTTGCTGCGCTTGAAAATAGCTTGCGAACAAAGGATTGCTACTCAAAGTCTGAGTCCCATCATCATAGCTTGCCCAACTGTCCGCTATTGCACCTTGTTCACTACTCAGCGGAAGCACCTGTGCTGTAGCGTCGTCAAACCAATGGGGACAACAGGAAGTCTCCTGCCAGACATCTGTGGATGGGCTGGGCGCGTTTGAAGCTGTTGATCTTCTGCGTATCAATCTTCCCGGACGGATGGAGGTTCTCTTCCCGTTCTTGCTGTGATCTACTGACAATGGCGCCTCACGGGTGGTATAACTCGATGAAGGGTATGGAAGATTTGTCCTGCATTCCAATGAAAGGCCGTCCGAGGAAGTTTCCACTTGCGCCGCCATCTGATTGAGATATAAAAAAGAATCCTCCATGGAAGGTTTGCTTGATGTATGGAAACTGAGCTCAGCTTCAAATTGCATGGCTGGTGCGTCGTATCGAGCCTCAGCCCTGACAGGAAATCCAACATCAAGCCCCGGCCCATCGAGGTTTAAAGACTGGGTACAGTCTGTCAGCATATCTCATCTTGAGAATATGATATATCAGATGCAGACTGATTTCTGAGATATGACATACTGATAGACTGCTCAGTTCAAAATCGTCGAAGAAAAGATGCATCGGGAATGAGTGCCCTGACGACGAAGCAGGGAGCATTGATACATCTGCAGTAGGATCCGGGAATTGTGTCTCTAGTGTACTTGCCAGGTTCTCTCTCCTCATTTTGGCGTTTTGGAGACTATTCTAATCAATCACAGTCATTTCCTTCTTGAACAACGATGCACGCGTTGAAAACGGAAGACATGAGTTCGCATAGGCTTTGGCGGCTGAAATTGCGCACTGCACATCAGAAGCTGAGACAACTTCAAGACTACCGGAGATGTAGCCTCTTTTATGCCGTTAACAAATTGATACATGATCACTATGTTAAGCTTAAAGAAGTCGCCTCGTGGCGAAGGACATGTGCTCACTCTAGTCGCACTGATGAAGTCGAATCGTGGTATCCTAAAAACTCCAAGAAATCTCCCCGTTTAGTCAAATTGCATCGGAGTGATCTCTATTCGACCGCATGCATCGTTTAGTAGACAAATTGTCTTCCTGCTGACGGCAGCCTTGACCGTCAAAGCTCCCGACGGCGCCAGGCTGGCACTGGTCAACGGTGATTAATGCTCTGATATCCTCGAGTACGAATGACAATATTGGATTGAATGCATTACCTGCCGTCTTGGCAGATATACCTTGCGGTCATGTTCCGTGGGGCGCACATGCATCGGGCAGGACGTCGGGGGCCTTCATGCATCGGACTTTTGCAGCCTTGCCTAGCTGGGGTAGATAACTGGCCGCTGTTGCATTGTATTCAAGGCTATTTGATGCATGGTACCTTTGCAAAGAAGCACGAACGACTAACAGAGTTCCTCCGCAAACAATTGGTGCTTGTTCTTCGTGGAAGGCAGGTTTCTTCTACGTGGGTGATGGGCGCCTGTTGGTTACCTGCTCCAGTATTCGATTGCTGGGCAGCGCTGGACGAGAGCCGCAGGTGGAATAAAGTCAAAAACGGGAAGAGAGGTTGTATAAATAAACGACGCGCGTGCTAAAGAAACCTCACGTACCTAAAGTCATCGCATTTGTCGTTATTTGAGAACATCTGTTCACAACTCAAAAACAATACCTACACATTTTTTTTTAGTCAAAAATTGACTTTGTTACGAACATGGCTGTTAAAGTGAACCGAGAGGGCTATGAGCGACGACACTCTGTGGTCGAACAACTGCTGAATCGTCTTGATCTTCAGGTGAGTAGGCCAGTGCTGTCTATGGGATGTGTTCTTGCTGATTATATCACACCGTAGCCATCTGAAATCTCTGTCATACGACGACGAATACCAATATCCCTTCAACAACTATTTCTACAAGATTGTGCTGGCAAAGCCGGCTTCGTCCTCCGTATTCCCTGGCACCCAGCCAGGCACACTCAAGGCTCCGTCCGAAGGCATATCCAGCCTGGTTGTGAAGTTGAGCAACCCCGCAGCACATGATGTCAATAACACGAATCGCGTGGAAAACAATGTCGTGATGCAGTACACTGTGCGCCAATCCATGACTAAGGCTGGGCTCGACCAGCTAGTCCCGAGTGTCTATGCGTGGGGCCCAGCTACGGACTACAATGACGAAAAGGGCTTCGGATGGACAATCTCGGAGTTCAAAGCCGGTACAGACTTGAGTTCAGAGTTCCCTTCCCTTGGAAATCGTGAAAAGGAGGAGGTGCTGGAGCAGATTGCCACCATTTTCAAAGCAATTCAGACAGCAGAGTTGCCCGAAAGCGTCACCAAGTTTGGGGGGCTTACCTTTGACTCCCTTGGACGAATTGTGAGCGGCGAAACGCCTGTGTCTGACGGAGAGCCTGCAGGCTCATACCTTGACTGGAAGTTGCGCAAGATCCGCACATAACTTGAGAGGGCCGCACAGAGTCCAGTTATTCAAGGCTGGAAGAGCAATGATGTTGCCTCAAGAATCGATAGTTTTTTTTCAAGCGGCGGCCCAGAGAAACTCCTCGCTGGTGTTGATCTACATCAAAAGCATGTCATTCATGGAGACCTGTGTAAGTCTACATTTACCCCTCGTCACACGAAATTGACATGTTCTAACTCGTTACAGCGATGAATAACATGCTGTTCGACAGAAAAGCCAACAGAATCACAGCAGTTCTGGACTTCGACTTTTCTTTCATTTCCCATATTCTTGACGAGTTCACTGTTGGCCCTAGCCTCAGCGACGTCCATGGAGCTATTAACGACGAAGACCCCGTGCTCAATGCAGCCATTCTTTCAGGCAACTTTGTCATGCCGAAAGAACGAGTTGTGAAGAATATGGAAGTGTGGGAGGCTGCTGAGGCGTGGAATACGGCCATGAAGAAGGTTGGAGTGATCACTCCGAGCGACATCCATGGCGCAGATAAGATCTGTGACTTGCTGCGATTTCAGACCCTACTTTGCCCATTTAGCCTAGGCAATGCATCCATGCTAAAACAAATGGATGGTAAGGAGAAAGTCGCCTTAAGAGCACAGACTGAAGCGGGCCTATTGAAGTGGCTTGAAGAACATGGCTTCTAACTATCACGGAGAAAGCCATGCTAGGCTTGGCTCACATCGATCACCAAGAATGATGTTGCTCACTGAGATGATTACTTTTCTTCTATCTACACTTAAATGGGATGAAATTGTGAAAATTGGGTTGTCGATAATGAAAGTCGTATGATGAGTGCAGATGTGTGGCCCATAAATTCCTGAAGACATGGTCTCTTTCTGAGGTCCTTCTCCTCTGCGCACAGCTACCTAATTGAACCTACAGGAGTCGCTGCACAACTTCAAAGTTTACTTGCCATCAGAAGGGGTAGGCCCCAGTGGCCAATACCGAATCTACTATCGATCTTGTCTGGCCACGATACATCACACTCTTTATGGTATGACGGCTTGTATTAGAAATCTATATAGAGCCTTGTTCAGTGCAGAGTTCGAGATATACGTGGGTGAAGATTAGTCCTCGCCCAAACAGCGAGACAAGAAGCTAAAACAGTTCAAAAAATATCGCCACCTAGTCTAACTGTCGACCTCGTCATTCCAGTCTCCCTCGAGCCTTCCAATAGAAATACATCTTGACAATGCTTGATATGTCCCTCAGAGGAATACCTTGACTCAATAGCTGTTGCCCCTACGCCGTGTGCCACTCTCCACTGCTTGCGCCAATAGAACGAGCAATGCAAGATATGGAATGCCAACGACGTATATACGTACTGATCTGGTTGTTCTGCCATTGATGCGACCTCATCCATGGTGAGTAATGATGTTCCATTACTATGCTTCCAATAGTCCCATGCCCCATGCGGCCCTGGCCCTGATGTTGCAAACTCACGCGTAAGTGCAACGTCACGGCATTGAGGGGGGTAGCCAGGAGAGAGATAGCACATCGAATGTACAGGACAGAGCTTTGGCTTCCTCAAAATTGTCACCACAGGAGCAATTCGAAACCTGGTGCGTGGGAAGCTGGATGGTCTTTTCTGATTTCAGCGGGATCGCCTCAAGCAGCGATAGCGCGCGGAATGTAAGCGTAAGTTGAATGAAGCTACAAAGTGCGATTCCAACCAGAATAGATATTTTCCAAAACAGGTAATTCCTTCTGCTGCGAGAGCCCAAATCCGCGCTTTCTGGACCAAGTGGTTCATATCTCTCTTGCAGCTGACCATTTTTGCTCAGAATAAAATTGAACATCTTGCTTTCTGAGACTGTCTGGCCTCTCATCGAGGAAGAACGAACCGCGCGAGCGAGAATGAATTGTCTCCAAACGAAGAGCTGATGACGGTCCAAAGGATTGAAGTAATGCCTTGATAAACGCTCGATCTCCGAGGGTTGAGAAACCATTAAAAGGCAATGTGACCGGAGTCAATCATCAAATTTCAGGATTGAGCACGTAGACCAGATGCCGAAGCCGTGGAGAAACAATGCATCTGTTCTACCCGGGTCAAGAACTGGAGCGGCAAGCAAGAAGTTCGATTTGCATTGCCAAGGTCCTGATGCAAATGCTGCTACTAGACCCCGTTGCAAGCCATGTTAGTAGTCCGAGTGGCTACCCTGTTAGTAGGTCCCATGCAGGAGGTGTTAGTAGCTATGGCTGGTAGCTCCACTACAAAAGCTGTTACAAGGTCGACTGTATATGCTGTTAGTGGTACTCTTACAGGTATTGGGAGCTTACGTGCGTTAATGAAGAACCCTAAGCTGCAATCTAGACTGCACGTCTTTTTCACCTCTTTTTGAATGCGCTGTCTACCTTCTGATTGCGGTTAGTTGCCGAATGGTGTCGTTTCCCGCGTTTTGACCTCTGCGATGGAATGTCGGCTGCATATGGCATGGAGCACACGTGGTGATTGACGTATTGTAACGTTTTCACACCTTCCGTCTCAAGTTTGACTTGTGGTTTTGTAACTCGTATACTTTGAAGAAGCTATATCTTCGAGATATACATATCTATGGAGTATATAAGACAAAGGAAGTCTGATTCTGAAAGTGGGGGAACTTCTTCGTTAACTGGATCAACAACTCTTTCATATCCACTCTCAACTGAAAATCACCTCTTTTTCTGTGTTAATTGTCAAAATGCTGACGCTTGTGACGTTTGGAGCTTTAGCCGTAAGTCTCGCGAGTCAAACTGGGGCTATCCCAGTTTCATCCGCTATTAGGCCCATCATAAGTGATCTAGCAAGTCGTGAACCAGGCGACTGGCGAGCTACTCTGTCCGACAACACTCGCCATCGACTCGATCTCGCTCAGGAGCATCTTGATGATGTGAGCGATGCTGGTCAAGCATTCCGCAATGACACTATCATGCGGTAAGTAATCGTCTGACCGGATTCAAGCTGGGGTTTGTTTCATGGAAGCCGAGTTCTCAAGCAAATCTGCTTCCATAGGGTCAACATCGAGCGCGAAGCCCAGGACCTCACACTCATCGATCTCCATCAAGCCTTTGGAATGAAGCTACCAGCTTCTCATGCTACAGACAAACACACTGATGTTGTCAAACGCAACAATGCCAAGGACTTTCGAGAACAGATGTACCTCAAAACCGGCACAATGTACTCGGTCAACAAAGCTCCTGAAAATGTGAAGCGCAACAATGCTGAAGATTTTCGCGAGCAGATGTACCTCAGAGGTGGAACCATGTACTGGCCCAAAGTTGTTGAGCATGACAAGGCTTCTGCAGAGATCGAGAAGCGTAACAATGCCGAGGACTTTCGGGAACAGCAGTACCTCAAAGGTGGCACAATGTATTGGCCCAAGGCGATCGAACACCAAAAAGCCTTCCTGGAGATCGAGAAGCGCAATAATGCTGAGAACTTCCGTGAACAGATGTACCTCAGAGGCGGTACAATGTACTGGCCCAAGGTCGTTGATACCACCAAAGCTGCGGTGAAGCGTAGTGAAGAGGGATATGAAGGTCTTTTGAACCGCGACAATCTGGCTCTAGGAGCTATTGAGAGGATCAACATTGCGCGTCGAATCCTTGGTCAGCCAGAGATCACCATGGAAGAAGCAAAGCAAACTGCCTCCCAGGAAGATAAGTTCGTGTCGGATTACTGGCAATCCTCAATGAACCACAATGGCTTTTGGACTAAAGACCAAGCTACTGGCAAGCCTAATTTTGTGGAAGGTGGCCAGGTTAATGGTTTCGGGTATACTCAGAGCACCTTCCATAAACTCCACTGCCTGGCAAACCTTCGAATATTGCTCGCCTGGCACATCACCGGAAACGCTAACAAAATGACGCGCGACATCAATGTTCACGCCATGCACTGTCTGGTAAGGAACTTGCGTAACTTGTTCATACTTAAATCACTACTGATGGATTGGCACTAGGAATACATTCGCGGTCGAGAGCTAGCGAGCCCTGACCTTAACGAAGAGCCTATCGATACTGTTGACTACAAGGGCATGGGAATCCATTAAATCTTGTGACAACTATGGATAAAGTGGCACTGGTCGGTGCTGTTCTCAAAGTTCCTGGGTTGTGTTGCCTTGATCATGGTGAGAACAATCCTTTGTTTGACGTTGTCGGTGTTTCTCTGCCGCGGCTGTCGACCTAGGGTATAGTGTTCCGTTGGAAAGGGGCGATATTTCCCCTCATAAACAGCTTTGTGAAAGCAAATACTATAGGTCATAGTTAGGTACAAATAGAGACCGGCTTGAGATTCTCATTCCCTACATCCTTTTCGAGGCTCGTTTTCCTTTTAAATAACGCGCCGTAAGCCAGGGAACGTATCCAATAACAGCTTGGCCACTTTGAAAGATCCATACCCGTTGACAGCTCCCACAACGCATGTCATCAGCGACGGGCTAAGCCACCTCCAAACCGAACTCGACAGAAACCCATGTTGCGAAGTTTGACCATAACCCAAGAAATGGTCAAAAGCCACTTCGGCTGCCACACTGACCGCCATGTGCACTATAAAGGCGCGCCGTACGAATAGATTGGCTGCAGTAGCTTAGCGGTAGCCCGCTGGCTGTACCATGTGGAAAAGTAATCCAACAGTGCTGGAGATACCAACACGAACGAGAACTCATTCCAAACGGCATAAAGAAGAGCCGCCGGGTTCCACCCGCCTACCAAATCTTTGATCGATTCTGCAAACCAATTCGAACCTGGCTGACGGAATGCGTATGGCAGCCAGACTAGCGGAAGGGTGCCGAGCGCAATCGCGATAGATCTTGCCAACGAGATGCTAGATTCGTGAGGATTTTTGAACGACGGGGAATCTTGGCCTGGAAGACCATTCAATTCCTTGGGCCGTTGCCGTGTAAAGGGGCCGATGAAAGCGGTTTTGAATCTGTACGATGCGTGGCCCATGATGTACGCCAAAATGTATTGAGGTGCGTGTCCTAGCTGGAGTCCTGTCAATTGTAGAGTGGTGCCTACAGGATAGTAAAGCCGGGCGAGGAAACTGAGGCCAGACGCAGCCAACCATCCATATCGGGCCAGGAACTGATACCAATCCGAGATCTGTACTTCCTCACTGTCGTTATCTCCTACTTTCTTCTTTGATTGCGTGGCAGTTGAAGGATTCATTGTCGGCGTCAACAGCGAAGCAGCAAGATCGAGAAGAAGCAGGTTTGCCGTGTACCAAACAGGGCCCCGAATTCCGCGGATCTTCGAATAATAACTAGCCAACTGGTTGTAAATTGAAGCGGCAGTCCACTCCGGAAGAGGAATCAAGGTGATGCATGGCGCGATAATCAGAGTATACGCCACCGAGACCAAGCCCAGCCGCAGACACTTCGCCCGAACAAAAGACCATCTAGTTCGTGATGGATCCAGGTCTATTCTTTCCAGAGACTGTGCAGATACGCGACCTGATATCCAGAAGAAAAGACCCATGAAAAAGGATTGATCGAACGCAGCCATCACAGTAACGGGGATTTTTGCGTCCGGAAATGCGTTCTTGGCGACGGCCGTCTCGAACAGGTTACCACCGACAGCTCCATATGCAATGGCAGTGTGGTGCACGACAACGAGTCCGGTCAAAAATGTCCGCAGGTTGTCGAGGTCATGACGCCGAAGCGAGATGATATTGTTTGACGTGACACTCATTCTGGGACATCTGATATCGATTTGGATGTTTTTGCGTCCGAAGAGGCATTGGGAAGCTCAATGGTGCCCTTTGTGCGTCGCCTTCGCATCGAGTACCCGTCCAGGGGAGGCGTAAGCACCACACCATGTCAGCTGCGTCGAATTTATCCGGCGACATATGAGAGCGATTCTTCTACGCGTAAGCTTGCCATTAAGTCCCAGCTCGCCTTTAAAAACGATTCCAATTGGCCATTTGCTGCACTTGATGGCCAAAGTAAGCCCTTGGCACACCAGACAGTGACCTTAAAACTAGTTCTGAGCCCCATTCTTGGAAGTCCCTAAAGGGGAAGTTCTCATTGAAGAGCTAGAATTCTATTGGCTTGCCATATGGCACCTCATTTAATGGCACAAATGATATGCGCTTTTGGGGGCAGCCCACTCTGAGTTAACAACGCCGAGGACAAGCCTTACAAAACATTGCAGACTCTGAGCTTGTAGGTCTAACAAATCACACAAAAAGTCAACAGAAACAACACAGGAACTTCAATCAAAACATTGACTACTATAGAGAGACAATAAAAGCATCGTCGACGTACAAAGCCGATCTCCAGCTGAAATGGTCACAGAATCAGAACTGCTGTCTCCCTGACTGGCGACTGAGACATCCCTCCCATCAAAAGCTGCCTTCGCGGTTCCATCAGACCCAATGGTCACCTCTAAGATGTGCCGATATCTGATGTCTGCTGACAGAACTGTGTCCAGTGTGACCACGTACCCGCCAACTTTGACACGGCCTGCTGTGCCTCCCGCTGCTGTGAAATACAGCCCGACGTTGAAGCAAACACCTGACGGTGAGGACTGGTATCCGCGAACTAATTGACCGCCAGCTTCAATCTTGGCTGATTTGCCCAAATCGCCAGCTGGGTCTGCGACCACCGAGACACTGGATGCAGGAGCCCAACCCGAAGTCGTGCCTTGGTCAAAGTTACTGATCCATTGCGGTTCTTGTGTCGCACCACCGCTATAAAACCCCAGGTTCTTGTATTTGTTCGTCGGGTTTCCGAAATAGTCTTTCCCAGCATCCCCATTGATCGCAACTGCTGAGTTCAAAGCAGGTGAACCAGCCAGCAAGAAATAAGCCTTCGGATCTCGCAGTCCCGGAGCTGCCAAGGAAGGGACGCTGGTTTTCGTCCTCGTCGCGCTAGCATATGCATCAATAGGTCCATAAAAGATGTTATTGTCGATTTTGAAGGCAGGAATGTTGAGCTTCCAAGTTCCTTTACCCGATCCAACTTTTCGAATGATGTTGTTGGAAAACAATACGTCATATTGATAGCCCTCATCGGCAGTTACAACAGCTGAGGTGATTCCATCTCCAAGAACGACTGTGTTCTTGTAGAAGCTTCCACCTACCAGATCGCCAGGACAGATCTGAATGACTCTTGAGCGATCGTTTACTGAGAGATTATATCTGATGGTGAAGTTTCTTGTTGGTTTGTCATAAGGGCAGAGAAGAAAGAATCCGCCTTCGTTATCATGAGATACATTGTATTCGTACACTGTTCCTGATGACGAATGATCCACGTCGTAGGACATGCCTGTCAGTTCAGTGATTAGCAGTCAGCTTTTTGAAACCAGAGGCATCACAGGACTTCCCTCTCCCCCTTTGGCGTGGCCACTTACCGTCACGTTCTGACTTTCCCCCGGATACAACATTGTATTGGAATAGTGTACCATCCGCATTGGCAGTCCAGATGCCCGCGCTGACGCCGCCGGTATTCAGATCGAAGATATGAACGCGATTGTGGTGCACATATGCGTTATCGTTTCCGTGCACCACGATGCCATCTCACCAAGGTTGAATAGGCGCTTGTTGCGTATGACAAGTCTTGTCGAGGCCTTCCAGTTCTGCGAGCACAGGCTTTTCCAGAAGGAAGTCATGGCATCCCTGCGGCACCAATTTGACCAAGTGTATATGCCCTGTCGGCTTACATCCCGTATGACGTTGTCCTCAACAAGCGTATCCTGAAAATAAGTGGCCGTATTGTTGCCAGCAGCCTCGAAAATGATACCCCCAGACGCATTGGTGTACTTTCCAATTGCCTTATTCCCACCAGCTACTGGCTTGTAGCCTGTGACATCGTGAATATACAGGCGGCGGAGAGTGATACCGCGAACTTGTCCAGAGTCCTTCGCATAAACGTATACGCCTCTGCGAGCTGTTGTGTTGTCACCAGGGTTGGTAATTTCCAGATCTTGAAGGGTAATAAACGAAGGACCAGTCAGTAGCACACTATTCAAGTCACTTGCTTTCGCTTGTACTAGGGGCAGAGGTGAATTCGCAGCACCATAAGCGCCAACTGTGATTGGCGATGACTGTGATCCGCTGTCTTTGATGATCAAGGTCTCGCGGAACTGGGAGCCACGCTTGAGAAGGACATTGTCTCCGGGCTTTAGGGAAAGATTGCCAATGGTCCCTAGGGTATTGTATGGAGAAGATTGCTCGCCTGTACCAGGACCCTTTGCGGCACTGTCAAAGTAATAGTCTCTGGCACTGATGCCAAAGGGAAGGGACGCGAAAAGCGCCCACGACAGTCCAGGCGCCTTCATTGTGTCAAGATGTCAGTAACAAAACGCCTGAAACGAAGAAAGTCACCCATGAGCCTTAAGAACTATCTGAGACAATTATCGCCATGGCGGCTTCTTATATACTCTTTTCTCGACCGTGCTATTGATGAAATCGAGCCAGTGCACATGGGAAAGGCGTCAAGCCCCTGCCAGTGCACGGAGGTTGACCTTCCTCATCCATGGATGTGTTGAGAGGTTGTCTGACTCCCGATCCAATGACTGCCGACGCCAGGCCAACTTACGTAGCTTTGCGCGAGTCTTGTCTTAAACTACGCCATGTCTAGAGGGGAGCCGATGCGACCGTAGCCGACCTGACCGGCGCCGCAACATGTTTCGGGGAGGCTTATTCGTTCATCACGCTAGTGACTTTGTCGGCGGCGTCGGCTCGACGCCGTTCTTGTAAGTGGCGCCTCGGGCAGTGTCAGGGCATTCAAGACACTGAACCGCGATCAGAACGACCGATCATACATGTATTCCTAAGAACTGTACCAAGTCGACATATGTATCCTATGTTGTGCCATATGTCTCTGCAGAAATACAGTCAATCTGCATCGGTTAGTAGGCGATATCCCGAGCTTTGTTTTGTCAATCAGCCGGCTTGCCAACCACTGATTCGCCAAGTCAGTCTTCGCAACCTCTTTGGAACAGCATATTCGTCAACTATTTGTACGCATCTGAATATTTGAGTATTTACACCAAGCGGCTACTTGTCGCTGCTACTCGAGTAGAAACTACTCGTCGCCCATCCATTCAACACATCGTAGTGTTCAAGAGGTGACGTTCCATGCAGAGTTTCATAATGAGGTCTTGTACCACATTGCGTGCCATTGTAGACGTGCGCGCATTCACCCTTGAGTAAGGCCGCGATCTGAGAACCAGCTTCCATTCCCTCGAACCAGGCGCCATGTAAGAATCCAAAATACTCAGTACTGGTAGCTTCACCCGCAAACCAAAGTCGACCTGCATTTGCTCGCAAGTTCTGATGCATCTCCAGTGTTGTTCCAATGGGCCAATTAGAGTAGCTTCCATATGCCCAAGGGGTCTTGGTCCATCGAGGGTACATAAATGCCGTGGGCTCTGGTACAGTGACGTTGGGGAACATTTGTCTCAGCACTTCCATCATTTCCTTGGTCTGCTCATCTGTCTGCTGCTCTACTCTGTAGGATTCGTCTCCGATGACTGTGGCAAAGATAATATTTGATTCAGGCAAGAAGCCTTCCGTAGACAGAGACTGCCAAACGGGGTAATACCCGCGCTTGGTCGGAGATGCATAAAGAAAATATTGAGTACCCTTTGGCCAGAAGGTCTCATTGAATTGTATGAAGAGCTTAGTATAAGTCCCCATGCTAAACTTGGAGATGGCTCGCCGCTTCCATTCGGGCAGCTGAGGCTTGAAGCTGACGTCATTTTGAAGGACACCAAGCGCGAAGGTGCAGATAGCGTAGGCGGCGGAAACGCATGAGCCGTCGCTGTTGTGGACGGTCACACCATCATCCGAGTAGGTAACGTTGGTAATCTTGGTCTTGAGTAGCAAGCGATGGTCATTCGGCTTGAGAAAAGTCTTGGACTCCGCTTCAATGATATGCCTGTATCCTCTTGGATCAACCACCAGATTATTTGCGTCGCTGAATTGATTGAATGTGAGGTTGTCACCTGCAGCCCCGAAAATCAGGGATGACTCCTCAGGTGTTAAAGCGGATTCCCAGTCTACAAGTTCTTAGGATTAGAGCTAGTACATGAACGTGCAGGTCAAAAACTCACCCCAACTCCACCACTCAACAGCCTGTCGACGCATGTCGCTATTGCTTCGGATTCCATCCAGCCAGGGAAAGACCAGCACGGGCAGTTTCGTCCTGAATGTTCTCGGCGAGCATGCGACCGGCTTTCGCGGAGGCCTTATCCCAAGCCCTACCGTACTCGTCAATGAGCTCACTGTAATCGGTGAAACCAGTTTCATTGTATGTCAAGATTGAACTGTAATTTGAGTAGGTGTTCTTCAACCCGTATTTTTGGGACTGCGAGACATGTGAGCCTACGTCCATAGAAAAGATTCAGCTAATGGTAAAGCTGCTTACCAAAAGCCAGACGGGGTTTTCTGTACATCATGTCAGTCAGTGTAGAAAAATCTGGCATTCAGGGTTTGAGATACTTACGAGGTCCGCCTGGGTTGCCAAGACCTTGAATCTTATGAACCTGGTCAGCCAGCCCAAATGTTCTGAAGGCGTCCCACAACATACCCAGTTGGCTCCGACTTCAACAACGTAGGGCGAGCCAGACTTCTGCTTGCCAAAATTCGTTTGTGTTGCGCGACCACCGACGCGCTCATTGTACTCAATGATTATAAACTCGGTTACGGAGTTATTTGACAATGCTTGCTGTTGAACCTGATTAAATCTTATGCTTCTGGCGATTATGCAATACACGCCAAATGAAGTCTTACAGCGGCCGTAATACCCGCCATGCCTCCCCCGCTATTATTCATTAGCACTGGTCTTCAAACATTGAAAAAATGGCTCGCAAGCTTCAAGCCTAGGAAATCGAAATTGACATACAGAATGGCTACGGTTGTCTTTTTGCACGAACCATCTTTTCCAGATGATCGGGCGACATGTGCTCCCGTCGATTGGATACACAAGGCTACCGCGGCCGCGGCCGCAGTGGAATGAACACGCATGTTGACGATATACTAGAACTGGAGAAGAGGTATCGCGGGAAGGTAGAGGATGGTGGTCGGCATCCTTCAGGTGAGCGACACATCTAGCCTTTTGTCTGATTCATTGCCGTACAAGAAAATGTACCAAGTACTCCGGTGATTTTCATTATCAATGTCTTGCTCTTCATCGTATCCCGCACCCTGGTCTGACTTAGACCAGACCCCCCAGTTCCTCTGTCGAACGCCACGTTCCCTAGATCGCCGGTGCGCTCAAGCAGAGCGGCTATTCGTGCAACGATTCAGCACGCTGGGCAAACTCAGGTGAGTAGGAGCTCGGGCCTGTCTTGTGTTGACGGTCGACAGAGACAACGAGAACGCCTGGTCCGCACTCGCGTGCAACGGGGATCGGCACAGCCACATCAAGCTTCGGCATTCGCGGAGTTCCTGGCCCATCATTGGATGTATGGCAAATGATGACGCTCCTGCGCCACGAATGGATG
>AFRD01000209.1:0-56751 GCA_000222875.2 Periglandula ipomoeae IasaF13
TCATTTCGAGTGCGAAAGCTCCTTCATTGAGGGCGAGCTCGGACTTGGCCATCTGTTACAACCTCTCTCCGTCTTTTTAGCCTGGTCTCGTTGGGCACGGCCGAGCCCTTCTTGATCCATGACCTGAACCATTCGAGCTCCGAACCTTTTTCTTCCCTTCTTCCTACACAATGTTCGCCTCGGCGCGGCGCTGGTTGCGCAATAACAGAACGCCTATTGTCATTGGCGTTGGCATTGTCGGTGCTGGCTACGTTGCCACTCAGTATGTCTTGAACAAGATCAATGATGCGCGTGAGCGCATGAGCAGTGATCGCATTGCCAAAGAGAAGTGAGTGGAACCTTTCAAAGCCTGATGATGGTGATGATGATTGCTTCGTGCTTGTCCATCATGGGAACCGGTGGGCTAACATTTGTCGACTATTTTGCGGCTGCAGCTTGCGACGCCGATTCGAGCAGAACCAGGAAGATTGCACGTTCACCATGCTTGCACTCCTGCCGACAGCTACAAGCAATGTCCTGGCCGAGATGAACACAGAGCAAATCACGTACGAAATCCAACAGATCAAGGGCTCTGCGAGAGCTCTCAAGAGCGGAGCTGCTGAGTCGACGAGTCCGCCCAGCATTGCCGATACCACAATGACGGAGAAGGACGGCAAGAGCATGGCGACCTCGGGAAGCTTGCATAGCGATAGTGGTGTTCATGCTAGTCAAATTGCTGTCCCTACGCCGTTTTCTCCTGGTGCTGCTGGTCAGGAAGCGCAACAGAGTGATGCTGTTGCACCAAAGGTGTCCCGCAAGACGAAGCGGCAACTATGGGACGACTTGACGATTAGTGGTATGTTGTTTTATTTTGCCTCATATCGCACATAATGGTATCATGATGACGGTCTTGCTAACTTGAGGATGTTCTTACTTGCTCTATAGCTGTCACGCGAGCTTTCACTCTCATCTACACGCTAGCTCTACTCACAATGTTGACTCGAGTTCAGCTGAACCTCCTTGGCCGCCGAAGCTATCTGTCCAGCGTGGTGGCACTCGCCACGGGCTCTCAGCAAGCCACGATTAGTCTTGAGAACAATGACGACGACAACCCTGAGCAAGCGTATGGCAGCGACTTTGACACAAATCGCAAGTATCTCACCTTCAGTTGGTGGTTGCTGAACAAGGGCTGGGCGCAAGTAATGAACAGAGTCGAGAGCGCCGTACGAACCGTGTTTGGCAGCCTCAGCCCCCGTGATCTGGTGAGCTTCGACCGCTTCAGCGAACTGACCATGGAAGTTCGCAAACTGGTCGAGGGCGCCACCGCCGAGGAGCGCCGGCAAACCGACTGGTTGACGTTCTTGCTCCCCCCACGCGATCAGGAGGTCGAAGTCATTCGTCAATCAGGCATTCTCGACGACAACTCCTTGCAAGGCGGCTCTGTGTCCGACTCATCGTCCCCGGCCGCCCTGCGACGACTGCTGGACGAAACAGCCGACTTGATCGAATCGCCGTCCTTCTCACATGTCCTGACGCTCATTCTCGATGCTGCGTTCGAGACCCTGGTGGACAAGAAGCTTGCCACCGAAGCATTCGAGCTTCCATCCCAATCACCCTTCCCCCCTCCCGAGTCACTAGAGCTTCGCGGCTCAAGAGTCATTCTGCTGCCCAAGATCTTGTCCGTCCTGACTCGTCAGGCGCACGTCATCGGAAATGGCGTACCAAACGAGTACCTGCAGGACATGGAGACGATGCGCGCCCTCGAGGCGTTCGCAGCAGTAGTATACTTGAGCAATTGGGAGAACGAGATTCGAGAGGAGGGCATCATGGACAGTGCCGTCAACATAAGTAAGAGCGAGCTGAAGTCGCAGCTGCTCCAGCCTCAGGAGAAAGGCAAGCAACCCGCGGTGGACGACAGCATTGTCATGGTCGATTCGGCGGAAGGTGGGTTCGAGAGCGCCTGGGAGAAGGCGGTTCAGAAGGCTTCATGACGAGACGGTTCAGGTTCACATGGCATACCATACCCAAATCTTGTACTTCATAAATGAGAGAACAAAAAACAGTCATACATGCATACGAAACGGTAAATCGGGGTAAGAGGCGGTATGGGCACGATGGATACAGGCATTTTATTCGATTTCTGTTTCTTTTTTCTTAGTTCCGCTTGGTTGGCCGAGTGCCTGCTACTATCTTGTAGAATATAAAGCACGTTTGATCTTTCTAGCCTCTATTGCCCTGAGCGTCGTGTTCTGGATTATGGCAGAGGTTTCCTCCTTGGCCTTTCTGTAGTAGTGCCAGCAGGGTCTGATCCAATTCTTGAATTGCCACGTCTCTTTGAGGCATGTGGTCCATTGGACCTGGGATGAGGATGGTGGTATCACCTTCTCTGGTTCCCATCTGATTTGAGGTACCTCACGCCTGACTTTTCAGATTGACCCTAGAAGTCAGGTCATGTTGAAGCAGAACTCCCAACCAAAATGGGATCCGGCATTCGTTCCTGGTTGCCCAATCCTCCAATTCGAGGCACGGCCAGCGTCGCTGGTCATACATAAAAAACCCTGAGGACAGTCAGAGGCGACAGGCGCCAGACAGCACCGGCCTGATATTTCTTTCCAGTCATATCTCATCCAAGTGTACCATCTCACATCAAGCCGCGGATGAATTGGTCCAGACCAAGCTCAAACAGCTCATTCGTCACGCCTTCTCCCCCCTTGTGCTCAACCGGAGCAAGGGGATTCTTGACGACTATTCGCGAAATTCACATGTCAGCAATAACTCACATCGGAATTGTTCACGGATCCTGTGAAACGTACCGTATTCCACCCATAGATTGATGTAGATCTGATGCAACACATTCCTCATACTGGGCGACTGCGTGTCGGTGAGCAGCACGAACCGCAGGTTCGCAGGCGTCTCGTAGTAATGCAACTTGTATTGGCCGGTCCTGTAGCTGATGAAGGCGTCGTCGTCGCCGCCGAGCTTGCGAGCCATGTTGCGCAGGGAGAAAACGGTGCCGAAGATGAGCTTGGCGTCGTCGGAGCGGGAGACTTCTGCGCGGGAGGAGCGGCGGGTGGACGGGAGCCAGGACTTTGCGTAGATGCATTCCGCTGGGATTCGTTAGCTTTGCTGAGTTGATTTTTTGTATGCATTCATTATATTTTGGGACCATCGTGGGCGGACATACTGTGGCGGTCGAAGATGTAGAAAGAGTAGACTACCATCGTGGGCGGAGTGGGAGGAGGTCGGTGGTTTGGACTGTGGAGGAATTGAGTAATTAAGGACGTTTTAGTCGATTTGACTGAGAATTTATAGAGTACAACGGCGTGATTGGCAGATAAGTTGGGTTATTGGTTGCGGAAGTGTGGAAAACGGCCGAGGTCAAAGGAGGTCACAGCCGTGAGTCGCGATGCATGCTCCAGCCTGATATACGGCGGTTCGAAGCCAACACATGGAGTTTCGGGCAAGGAAGGTGCCGTGCCCCACCTTACAGCGACGAGCAGCAGTGCTCTTGCCGCAAGCCCAGCTTGCATTGTGGTGCCCCCACCATGATGATAGGCCAAGCTGGACCGGCGAGCTGAGTGAACTCATTTAATTCATCGCCAACGAGGACTCAGCCTCTTTGAGAATTTTTGTGCAGACAGGTTTCTCCAATCCCTTTAATCCCTCTGCGCTTCGCAGCTTATATTTTGATATTTCGCCTCGCTTTTCTCGACTCGAAAAACACCATCGTGCTCGGCTGTTCCCGCTTCCCATCTTGGTCCTCATTCGGTCTTGGCACACACCATCGCACCACACCCACACAAGAGCTATTGTCCGTGGTCAACTGGGCGCCAGCATCGCTGATCGCCTCGTGGCAGCCTCGCATAAAAGCTCCTTCGCTCAGCCCTACCACTACATTACTCGTTACAGCGCCGTTCTTTCGTAGATAAAGACCTGTGATCAGCCAGCCAAGTGTACCCTTACCAAACAAGACTTGCCGTGGGGCATCACCGCTCCAACGGGCTTGGGGAGAAAGAGGCTACCACAAGCGTGAGGGGCAGGCCAACGGTATCGTCATGGCAGACAATTCTCCTGACGCCGTTGCGGAACAACGCATCGCAAGCATTTCATCGCCACAGCTAACGATTGATCATGCCGATGACGAAGCAGAGACTTTGGACCGAGCACGGCCACCGCTGACCTCTGTCGTGTAAGTCGAGCGCTATGCATGAGAGCAGAGCGGGCTTGTGCCCTCTTCCTCTCTCGGTTGTAAAGTTCGGTGCTAACGACATCCTCATCAGAACTGAGCCGCCGAGCTTGCGCAGTTACTCTAGTCCTGCAAGGCAACATAAGCGAACGCCAAGTGTACACAGAGAGATAAAGGTTGCTCCTGCCCAGTTCATGTGCACTCTTTTCTTCCGACTTCTCTTTGCTTGTTTTACCCCAACTGAATTGAACCATGATCTGACCTGAGACCTCTGGCCAATAGGAAACACTGGATGCTCGTGTTGAGTTTACCAATGATGAAGTCTATGGAAGGACATATCACCGCATTAATCAGTACGTCATTGTGGAAGAAATTGGTCCAGGATCATATGGTGCTGTCCATCGCGCCACGGATCAATATGGCAATGAGTTTGTGAGTTTCTGCCACTATGATCCATCAGATGATAAAATCGCCAGCACTGACTCAGTTATTGGTTACAAGGCCGTCAAAGAATTCTCAAAAACTCGCTTGAGGAAACGAGCACAATCACCCATTTTGCGCCTTGGTCCTCATGGATCTCCTCGGCAACTTCTACCGCGACCAGGCAGAGCTCCCGGTGGACCTCTGTCGCCCCAGTTGACAGGACTGCGCGCAGGCGAAGAAAACGATGCGTTATTCCTCATCAGAGAAGAGATAGCTATCATGAAAAAGCTCAACCACCCAAACCTGGTCCAGCTCATCGAGGTTCTTGATGACCCTGAAGAGGATTCTCTCTACATGGTCATGGAAATGTGTAAGAAGGGTGTCATCATGTCTGTCGGACTAGAGGAGAGTGCCGACCCGTACAATGATGAGTCTTGTCGCTATTGGTTTCGAGATCTTTTACTGGGCATCGAATATCGTAAGTCTCCTGTCAAGCTCGCCGTGCCTCATTTCGAATTCGTGAAATCTGCGATATTCTAACTGACTTGATGAGGCAGTGCATGTGCAGGGTGTGATTCACCGAGATATCAAACCCGACAACTTACTCCTTTCGGATGACGAAGTCCTGAAGATCGTTGACTTTGGTGTCTCTGAAATGTTTGATAAGCCCGACAACATGCGCGTTTCAAAATCGGCAGGTTCGCCTGCTTTCATGCCACCAGAATTATGCGGTAAGCACCGCGAAGTCTCCGGCAAAGCAGCCGACATCTGGTCTATGGGCGTTACACTGTTCTGTCTCAAGTACGGGAAAATGCCCTTTAATCGACCAGGAGTGTTGGAAATCTACGAGGCTATCAAGTCTGACGACCCCATCATTCCCGAGGGCGAGGATCCCGACTTTGTCGATTTGATGAGTAGGATCTTGGAGAAAGATCCCGAAAAGCGCATTACCATGCCTGAGCTAAGGATACGTTCGACGATCTCAATTCCTATATCAACTAGTCAATGAACAATACCTTCCATTAAACATCGTAATCTTGCTGACTTTTGTGTCTTCGCTTCACGCTCAGGAGCATTCGTGGGTGACAAGAGGGGGAGATGATCCACTCCTATCCACGGAAGACAACTGCGAGAACATGGTGGAACCGCCCAATGAGCTGGAACTGAGCCGCGCCTTTACACGAAAGATGAACCATCTTCTGTCTATGATGAAGGTGATACACAAATTCAGAATGTTGTTGGCCAAGATCAGAGTAAGGCAAGGAACAAGTCCAGAAAGCTCTTCGACATCACTTCAACGTGCTACCACAGACGACGCGACATTTGATGCTTCAGCAGAGAGAGCAAAGGCAGAAGAGATAGAGAGCATCCTGGCTCGTCGTCGTCGCCTGCTGAGCCAACAAGATGAGAATGCGAACAAGGGCCATGCGCATGAGATTGGCGAGCAGGAGCCACTCCTTCTCGGTATCGGCACTGGAGCACGAGATGCTTTTGCTCAAGACGAGGCCACACCAGATGTCGTTGCCGACTCCCCCACAGCAGTAGACTACAATGTGTACGACCGTGCCTACGAGGAAGCCATCAAACGTCACATGGAAGCCAAGCCATCAAAACGGCCGACGATGTACTTGACCAAGTTTGTCAAAGAAACGGAGTATTTCAGGAAAATGGAAAACTTGGTAGAAGGCACTGTATTCTCACCACCTATACTGAAATCAGAGGTTAAGGATGCAGCCCATGCACTAAAAGAGAACCTTCCGTCCTCTCGTGGATCGCACTCATCCTCTGCGCTCAAAGTGGAAGTGAAGGATGCCGCGCAGGTCCTAAAGGACAACATGTCGAATACACGCGCTGGGAACTCGTTGTCCGCATCGAAGGCAGATTGCAAAGACGCTGCGCGAACCTTGAAAGACAACCTGTCATCCTCTTCATCTTCTCAGGTTGAAAAGCTAGCTGATATCGTCAACAAGATATCTATCTCGACACCAGGCGCCAAGAAGAGCTCAGAGCTGCAGCCCGAGCCAGACCGCACGGTATGAAGCTGCGTATTCAAAAGGTCACGAATGCTTTAGCGGGAGCCTTGCTCTTGACCTCGCCATTGACTTCCCGCATTAATGGCACTCACGGATGCTCTCCGAGAACTGAACGCTGCCGGTCTCGGAGCGTAAAATGAGAAGTCACTTCGTGAAACATGTTGCCAAAGATACGCTTCATTTCACAAATCATATCGATGGGCCTGGGCGGACAGAAGGTCTCACTAGAAAGTCTGGACCGTAAGAACCAAGCCCCTCGAAGAATCAGCATGGAATTTTCGGTAGCATTGCAACTGAGACAACAAGGCTTGGCGACTTTCAGTGATACCAGATTCGCAAATGCTTTCTTTTACGTTTAACGATCCCAATCATAACGTTCACCGCCCCAATTCATCACATTTTTTTTCCCTTGGCGAAAACAAAACAATTCACTGCCGCGGTCTGGACTTGACATTTTCCGCCGCTCAAGTTACACAGGAGATGAGATTGCGTGTACGTCTCTGGACCCAAATTTGATGAGCTAGCACATGCTTTTGCTACTACGACCCGCACATGTCACTATATGCTCATAGCGTAGCTGAATGCACAGGGCAAGACCGGTCAAAGGTTTGCAATGAATGAGTCCCTTCTTTTGCATATAGTCACTCCGGCATCTGCAGGGGACGTCCTCCGGTGGCGTCAACGCGATAACACGGATATTTCAATTACAAGTCCGGCATCTGCCTGTCCAGCCATGGCTTCCTTGTCACCGGGTCGCAGCCATCAGATACGCCAGTCCATGGACAATCTTAGCTTTTGAAAGACGCCACCGTGCCAGTACCCGTAGCCCTTCAAATAGCAGTTCATACCAGTCAGGGGCGGATAGGCCCGTCGGGAATAACCCTATTTCTCTGACCCCAGCCATCCCCGGCCCCCCGGGAGAAGCAGACCTGGGCCAAAGAAAATCAAGGCATGCTGCACGAGGGCTATATCGCACACGCGCGAATATCTATCTATCGGATGATGAGTTGGGGGCGTTAATTTTGATTGGAGGCTCGGGAGAGATGGCATGGCAACGGTGTAGCAAATCCCTCATTGAGAAAAGAGACAACGGCGTCAGGAGCTGACTTTCCGGAAACCCTTTCAATTTTATGCCACAGACCAGGGCGCTTGTTCAAGCCGGTTCGTACGTTGCTGGGGCGAAGGACGCAGTGCGAAAAAGGAAAAAAATGTACTTGAATATAGCGCACACTCGTATTTAATGAAATGTTAAACAAGTTTTTCAATACCATTCTACAATACACCAAGATATACGTGTCTCAGTAGAACAAATATTGCGACATAATGACCCTTGGATAGCTCAATTGATGCGAAGAGCGTCGTTGACAGCCTGCGCAATATGCCAATTCGCTCGTGTCTTTGGATGAAACATCTTGAGGAACCGCACCGCAAAATCGTTAATGGTTACAGATCCGTCTGAGTTCACAGTTGCGTGAACTCCCGAGCCGGTGTAAGCATCGATAGTGATATTTCCGCCGGCGATGTCCTTAGCCATAGAGCACAGTATGTACTCCAACGGTTCTACAGCAGTCGAAGACCCCGAGTCGCTACAAGTCGTGCTTGTAACGGGATCTATCCGCCAATTTCCTGGCGCGTCGCGATTTTGAGTCGGCGGCATGTCAAAGCCCTCTTGCCTGCTGGGAATGTCGTCCCAGCCATTGTCGTAGAAGAAAGCCACGGTATTTTGCTCCTTTTCTGTCTTTAACGTCTCCTTGACCCCTGGTTCACAGAAGCGGTGGCCATTATAAATGTTCGGCAAATCATCCGGGGATACCCACACTACCTTGGGATAAGGCAGCAGCCCGTTGTATCTTCGGATGGCGAACGCAATTTGCTGATTGACGCGAAACGAAAGGTCATTGAGCCTACCGCGAAGCTGCCTCGTGAGCTAGTGGCCCGCAAAAAGGGCCTCTTGAAAGTAGGAACCGTCGCAGACGTCGTCGGCAATTGCGAAAAATTGCGGATATCCAGTCCAGTAAACAAGTCGATGGCTTGGATCTGCTGAATTGGCCCTTTGGAAGATTGCATCGAGCACATCATGGACCAACCCTTGCACAGTGTCGCCATTTAGCATTCTATCTGCCGCGGCAATGTCGCCATCGCATTGATCTCGCGAGCCGTACGGGTATCCCATGATACAGTGGCTCACAATGGCACCAAAGCCCAGATCATCGCCAGTGAAAGAGACGGTCGCGATATCCGAGGATCCTGGTCACCATTGGCCAATCTGGTTGCTGTGTTCGCTCTTCAGAAAGTTGCTGGCTGTTTCCCCAGAGCAAGAAAGCGGCTGCCAATACGGTGACCCTTGGTGTCCCGCTCGAATAAGATGATTCAATATGGCTGTATAACTGCCGGTTCCGCGCTTACAGTCATCCACAATATCCAAGGGGGTGCCGGCACCAATGCCTGCCGCATAAGTCTCCAAAAGATACCCAGCCGTTGCGCACGGGATAGGGATTTTCGTTTACATTAATGGGTTGAGCACTGTCGAAGTAGCTGGCAATGGCGGTCCACCAGGGATATCCCGTTGCCTCCAGAGAGTCCTCGGCGTAGATGATTTTATTATTCTGGTTGCTGATGGCTGGAGTGACAACCTCGACAGATCCGATGGTGACAAAATGAGAAAGAAAGATGTTGCCGGAGTTGAAGATATTGACTAGTCGCTGCTGGCAGTTCTTCTTGTCCACGCAAGCTTGGTTGTAGTTCTGAAACCAAGAATAGAGACCAGCGCCATCAATGAAAACTCCATTTGAGTTCTGGATCATAACGGCCCAGGCCATGTTGCAGTTTGTTGTGTCTGCGCCACACATGTCGAATTTTGGATCTCCAATCCAATGGCCGACCGTGAAGGGGGCTGGGGCCTGAAGAAATGTTGTGCCTTGGTAGTCTGCGATTACCAGTAATCAGTCGATATAGGCCCCAAGACAATCTCCCGTCTGGAAGCTACTTACAGGGTGATTCGGTCTGTATGATGCTCATGTAGAGATTACTCGCTCCCACAACGTTGTATTGGTAGATGGTGCTATGCTCGGACGCAGTGCCACGAAACCACTTTGGTCCATCGCCACGGATGAGAATACCTGTCGCCACTGCTATTAGCATCGCATGCTGATTTACAGCGATGTGTTCGTTTGTGGACATTACTGACCCCGCGAAAAGTATATATCAATCTGGTTGGCATCATCCTTCGCGGGGTCGTCAATGTCGTGATCTAGACCCAGTCAGTCGTTCCCTAGCATGTGTCCTGTAATCGACTTTCTGATCTAACCTGCAACCCATGCCCACATATTTTCAAAGTAGCTAGAGAATGATGATTAGTCTATGAAGCCATAGCTGGGTTGGCGAGATCATATGACGTACCCGTCTGAGGTATCCGACATGAGGAACATTACTGCCCCGGCGATGCAGTTGGGATTGGCCGAAGTAGACAGCTTCGGGCAATTGGCCTTTTTTAAGTCTGTTCCTTTTGCTCCACCAACTCGGAAGTGACAATCTGGTTACCAGACGATTAGCTAGAGCCACCTTACGTTCGTGTAAGCCCTCTGTCGAACGGGCACTCACCCCATAGCGCGACGGCCCCTTGCTTGCCTGCCCGGATATTCCACTGCATGAGGACCAGACCCGGCAGTGGACCCTTTGAAGTCAACAGAAGATTCTGCATTTCAATCAGGCCATCTGTTTCGTTTTTACCAACAGTAATCATAGCTTTAGGGTGCTGCGCATCCGCAAACATTGGACCATATGCCACAAGCTGAGACCATGCCTCACCGTGAATGCGGGCCTTGTTGGGGATCTGACCACGTTCAGTTTAACTTCATGGAATGTTTTATAGAAGACAGTGTAGACTTACCACCAATGGAGTATCAATCATGTATGATCCGGCTGGGTAGCCGATGGGGTTAATTAAAAGCTCTTATCCCGCAAATAGGAGGGACGACATACCAGGGACATATAAGATAGCATCACTGCCGGCTGTGAGGATTAAAAGAATTTGGAGAGCTTGTGAATCATCTGTAACTCCATCACCTGGTGATTGGAAGTGAGCACAAGGACTCGATTCCGACAGCGAGGGGATTTACCTTTGGCCAGAAGCCTGGCATTTACGACTTTACTCATCGTCCATTCTGCGTAAGACGGCTTTCTGTGTATACCGTAAGAACATGGTACTTGGAAGACAAAGGAATGATTTGTTCAACTAACCCTTGACTCAACCAATTTCCGTTGGAATCAAGCAAGTTTGCAGGTCGATTTAGAACAGTCGTATCCTGCCCATGTATTATGTGGCCGTCCTTAACCTGGTTTCCATATTGCCAGTAGTCAACATGCCAATCGCTTACGTCTTGTGGAAGAGATCCACCGTCAGAGAACCGGACGAATGTGCCATACCCCAACAGATGTGTATGGCTGAGTGTTATCACAGTATAGCCTTGTTCTTTGATAGGGTTCAAATTCACAGGGTAGGACTTGATAGCAGTTTGGCACTGGATTATCTTGGAGTCAACAACAGACAATGAGCCAACTGGAGCCCCTGGGCTGGAGCCAGGGGCTGTTAAATCAATAGCGACTTGACACGCCTCGAGCCGCAGATGGGAGCAAGACTAGACAACGAAGATCAGAAGAGGACATAAAAGGGCATGAAGGCACGTCGCGAGGCATTCATGCCCTAGCTTACCCACGACCAGTCCCAAATAAGGCCAATGCAGCTTTGGGAACCGTAAATAGTCATCCGGGAGACGGAGTACTGTTGACTACCGCCAAGGAAGCCGTACAGCCCGCCTGAGATGGACACGTCACCTATCCAACCACCACTGCCATTTTCGGCAACTAACGGGATATGTCAGAACCAAGGCTTCTTCCAGAGGGCAATTGGAAATGTAGAAACGTGACTGAAGAAGAGAATTACATACAGATACCGATTTGCGTGTTAGATGAAGAGTTGCTCATTTGAATGGAGACCTCTTCAAGACTGGTTGCTTGAGCAACTTGCCAATGGAGGCCTTTGATGCCCCCCAGTGTGGCAAGCCGAAGGTCAATGTCAATCCCACGAACACTCCTGTAGAAATTGGCCTACATTCGATGAAACACTCAGTAAATTGTGTCCATACCAGAATCAGATCATGACGTACTGTGTTGAGGTACCATTCCGACGTGCCGTCGGCGAGATAGACATCGGAACTCAAAACGCCGTTTCCAATAAAACTAGGGGCTGCTTGTATTCTCGGCGCTGTTCCTGCAATTTCACCTCTAATTTGCGTGTTGTAGTAAAGAATGATGCTTCGAGTCACGCGATAGATTCGGTCTGCATGACTTGTCAGCCTCGTCGAACTTCCAGTGTCCTTCGTAGGCGTAATGTATCCTGCTTGGAATGGTCTCATACTTATCCCCAGGAAAGAAAACGACGGCCCCACTAACTGTAGACCCTGGACAATTCTCTCCGCACCTGTTTCCATCCGAAATAGCTTTTTGGATGGCGTCCGTATCATCATAAACACCATCTCCAACAGCGCCATAATCAAGGACATTACGCCAGACCTGAAATCATCTTATTATGAGTAACCAGGGCCATAAGACAAGAAAGCATGGGATTTACAAGGAAAACATGAAGGAGACGAGGAGATGAATGCGAATGAAGCACTTGGAGACCATCCATACCTTGTATTTGGAGTCTCCGCCAAAGGGCTGAGATGATTGACTGTGGTCGATCTGGCTTAACCAAGAGCCGCCGTCATCATTAGCAGCCCGAGAGGCTTTTGCCCGACGATCAAGGTGATGTTCCTCAAAAGTTTCACTATAGAGCCGCAATGTGCCGTTATTGTGCATGTCTTGCGCATCAACATCGTCCACAAGCTTCAAAGCATTAAGGACGTCTTGAGTAAGTTTGGGAGGGGGAACCGGCTTTGGCGTGAGGTCTCTCTTCACTCCAGTTTTGGATGTCTTGTATATGTTTCTGCGAGGATTTGCAATATTCCACAAGTTATATGCTTCTTGTTGCTTTTGCGCTTTGCTCACCATCATTCTGGCTGACTTGAGCCTTTCTGCACTAACATTGTGCAGGATGATAGTCTGAGGAACTACAGGCGCAGGACGAGAGTTCATTTTCGACTGTTTCTGAGACTGCGCGATGACTTCTCTAGCACGCTGTAAGTCCTCTGGGGTTGGCTCATAGAAGTCATGATGAAGCCTAGTGAACTGTTCGGGGGATGCGCTCCCTAGCAGACAACAAGAGAGTACGAAAATAAAGACGAATAATCTGCTTGACAATGGCATGATTAATCAATAAATTCATGAGATAAACTGATAAAGAACGAATGGGTAAACGAATGGACGACTGAATGAACGAATGCTCGGGTTGGGAGAGAAAGGAAGTTAAGACTCAGGCTCTGAGACCACTTCAGTTTTGTATCAATGACAAAATTGCCGAACAGAAGTCTACCGGAACACGCCCGAATGATTATTGAGCAGTTATATCAAGCGAATGTCACATCAAGCGAATTCCACAAAGAGGAGGGGTGTTCCTACACCTGGATGCGAAGCTGGGTGTGCGATTCAAGGGCCTCGGCCATACTCACACAGAACCACATGCTATCTGCAGGTGGTAAAGCAACTAACATGGTTTATTAATCTCTCAAGGTCATCCCGGTTGCACTTGTTAGCTGTTCCCTTGTCCAGACACGGGAAATCGACCCGCAAGACGGCTGGAGGCAAGCCAACGACCTGCTGCATCTGGAAGAAGACGGGATCTGGCATCGCGGTTCGGGCAGAAACATTTCGGATCCTACATCGCCCAACGCGGTCAGTTGAGTTTCCGGAACTCTCAATCTTGATGCTACCTGTCGAGAAAGACAGAGATTTGGTTGTTTTGATACCCCTCTGGGAAAGAATGAATAAGTTTGGCTAGTGAACTGCATGCCGTTGTTGGACTCGCTCCTGTCGAGCCTTTAGTGAGTGTAACCCAAAAATACCTCAGCCTGCAAGTTTCAGTTGGTTAGGACTACCCAGGCAGAGCAGACGCAGTAGTCGCAGGACACCCTCTCTGTAAGGGCTTTCTGTAGCCTACGTAGCTAAGAATGGGCTAGCAGGACGGTTTCCGCATGAACGTGCGTAATTTACCATATGCATTAGTTTCAACGGCAGGGAATCTAGTGAGATTACGAGCCTGCAACCCGGTGAACTTGTTTGGCTTTGCAAAGCCAACTATTGTTACTGCAACAGCAACATCCGTATCTCTGGCTTCTAGGCTGGATCACCATGGCACTGGGGGAAACGATAGCGGATTCAAGACATTGCGGACTTGGACGGTAATTCATGAATTAATCTGGAAGTGCAGAAGGATTTAAAATTGTACAAGCTCTGTTTCTCTTCTTACAAAGACCATACAGCTCACTTGGTCAAGTCAAGCAACAACTCGTACTCAGAATACGATGGCCGCATCCCCAGGAACAGATATCCAAGCCAGTAGTTCGCGCGAAGGAAATGTTCCGAAGCATAATGAGCGCTCCAAGTCTCAAAATCTTTCACCCACTGTGGCGCGTTGAAAAAAGGATACCAATACTGAAATACTTTGCAGTATCCACGATATTCCCAGGTATCATGGCAAAAGAACATGGCTCTTATTTGAATCCAGAGGACGCGACGGACAAACGCATTTGCCCTACCAGGAGAAAGACGCTTCAAGCCAGAGTAGAGAAGTCGAAGCCATAGAGGCGTTGAGCAAAGCTCAAAGAATAATTCAGCGTCCTGTATGGCACTCGCGACCTGGTGGTCCAGCAGAGCACCACCCGCGCCTCTCATCCTGGCCTTTGAAAGCACTTCCGCAGGTCCGTAAGCCATTCCAAATGAGCTGAATAGCATCGGGAGCTCAAGTTCCAGCCCTTCTATGGGTCTGGGAGCATAGAAAGTGTTGATATACCAGCTGCCGCTCAGCACATCGGTCTTCCTGCACATTTCCTGCGTACGGTGACAGATTCGACGCGATCCCCATTCGCTGCCAGGAGGAACCTCAAATATGACAGCATCCTTCTCAAATGTAAGAGAAAGAATGTCCGCTTCTTGTGGCGATCTATGAGCCTTTGGATTGGGCACATAGTATCTTCGCAAGTTTTCAAACCGTGTTTGGTAATTTGTGTTGGTGCGCGTGGCACATCGACATACGAGCGAATGGACAGCATGTAGAGATAGGAGTTGATGTCCGGCGATTGCCGAAATCGCAGCTGCGCCAAGCAATAGACTTGACATCTTATCTTCGACTTGCTCTGCGCGATGAAACTGTCAGAAAGGGAAGGGACTCAGTCCAGAGAATGAAAAGGCGAGGCTTGGAGCCAGAAGTCGTTGTGAGGAGGGATGAGGAGGGATGGAAGAAAGACGGCTCGAACGCACAAGGCTCTCATCAGATGGTAGCATGGTTACATTCGAGACAGGATCTGCTTAGTCGAGCTCGCTCGGGCCACACCCCATGTATGTATGTACCCAGGTATGTAATGCTTGTTGGCCGTCTCAATCAAGCAAGCGCCAAAATTGATGCAGTATCCCACCAACTATTTGACATGAGCATATGCACAACACCCAACATGCGTCTCATCATCGGCTAGGACGGCACGGTTAGCTTCGAATCCCGTCTTCCCTCGTACGATCTTTCAGCAATCTAAGTTAACGTTCCCGTTTGTCGCAAGGGCAAATCAATATTTGCGCCAAAAGAAGAGATTGCCTCGGTTCATAGAACCCCGCATTGTCAAAACTTATATATATTAATAGAAGCGGTTTATGTATTATTGAAAATTTACATTCACTCTTAATCACACACTCAACTTGTCAAATTGACAATGTTCTTATCTCTGAGCTCAGCTCCCATTTTCATCATGCATTCCAACTATCTTGTATGGGCCGGCTTCTTTGCCCCAGCTACCTTCGGCCTGCCTCAGCCGGACCTGAATTCAAAGAAAACGGACGTCGCATTCATTGAGTCTCAGTGGGAGATGTCACAGTTCTGGGCATCAGGCTCGCCCGGCGATTCTTCATACGGGTTCACCATTTCCGCACCCGATGCTTACTTAGTAGGCGCCCCAGGGTTTAGCGTCCAATGTTCTCAAAGGACTATAGCCCCGGATGACTGGCTTTCATGCAAGCCTACGACGGAAAGTGACAGCTCTAAAGTCGTCTATCGAAGAATTCATCAACCCTCGCCGGGAGACCGAGTCGATGATGTATGGGTGTCACATCTGTACACTTATGGGGGCTTGAACATCAACATCACGGGTCACGTTGTGCAAGATTTGTTGAAATATGGGTGGGATTCGACATTGACCATGCCTATAGTGTCAAAGACTATTCTTTGATTACCGTGGATTACTGTGACGCCAATCTGTATAGGGAAGGTCGGTGGATGATAGGGTGGTTTAGGAGGTTGTCTTCGTAAAGCCAAGCCACATAAAAGTTGTTATAGCAAGAAATATAGAACTACAAATCTAATAAACAGGGTGGTTTCTATATACGCTCCCCGTCCAGCTAGTGGTGAAATAGGTCACAAGATGTTCTGCCCAAGGCTCACCGAGCTGTCAGTGAGTAGCAAGTGAAGAGATTTTGGGCGACACTGGCGTTGTCTCCCGAAAGGAGTGAAACCACGCAACTTTGTCATAAAATCAATCACTAAACTTTACTTCTATATACACGATCGTTCCATTGCCAACAAAAACGGCTTTACAGGATCTTTAGAATTTATGTGGATACAATGGGAAGCATTTACGGAAACAGCAATTCTAAATCAATACGCAGTCATGAGATTCATTTTATAGCTGCCTCGAATCGCGTTGTAACGACTCTTTCTACATTGTCACGATATTGAACTATCACTAATCAGGTCTAGGACACATCACTAGAAACGGCTATTATATAGCTATTTCTAGCAGTGTGTGCTATAGAAAGAGAACAATAACTCAGATATTAATCATTACGCTATACCCTTTCTTCGCTATAGTTTTATGACCCTTGAGTTCAACCTTCCTCACGACGAACCCATCCTCTTACATGCTCAATCAGACACGTAATATTTTATGTGCACGAATTCCACCACACACTACTATTGATAGAAGCTTTACTATAGCATGCAGCATGCTAAAAAAGGCTTACTATAGCTGAATGTGTAGATATTTGACATAGAATGAGATAACTGTTCAATAAATGAACGCTAAACCATAGCGTTGCCTATATAACCAGCAAGATGCTATCTTCTAGAATTAAAACCAATGTCTAATCTTCTAGCATAACATTACTTATCCGTGATAGGAAGTATTTGGGAAAATACGTAAAAGCGTATGTGCAAATATAATCCCACTAGTAGCGAGCTCAATATATACGAAGACATAGCCGTTAAATAGTTATTATTTGACTGAGCGGTTCTCGACGTATTAGCAACGACTTCATGCTCCTTTTCCAACGGAAACATCACTTGATAATCTAGAGGATAATGCAATCCTCAGGTGCTGCAGCGTCAAAAGCTCTCAGGTGGATCTGTACCCTGTCCTGTCACCCCTTGATCTAATTCGATTTAGTTTTACACATAAGACTTGAGCGTGGATGGGTTATGTACTTACAAGGGCACTACTGATACCTCTTTGTTGTCTCCTCCCGACTTCCAATTTTTCTTCCAATTGCAAAATTACCTCTCAAGATGCCTCACGGTTTTCCCTCGGCTGACATATCTCATCCCTCATTTCCCGATTGTATCCGCAAGATCCTCGTCAGGCTGCGTACCAGGTGGTGTGCGTCAGTCGGCCGTTGGTAACCCTAAGCTTTGTTTGGATCAATAACACAATGGGCTCTGTGAAGTTCATTATTTATTTGCTGATGCCCAGGGCGGACTCCTTTTTGTCTTGATGATGCCTCATACGAGCCTCAAGTGATATCATATTACCCCCAGATGGACTTGGTTATTCGCCCGCTTCGCACCATCAGATGTGTCTTTCACGATTTTTCACATGGTATTCGTAATCGCGATGTGGTCATACGGATTGTCACCCATATCATCTTGAATGAGCGAGTACGTCTTCTCACGCTCCCTGGGGCTTTATTGCCATCAATGGGGTGCAAGAGGATCACTGCCTTCAAGAGTTGTCCTCATTGGAACGTTTCTTCCATGTGAGCTGTCACCAATTGAAGCACTTCGATATCGGACCTATATGCGTCAACTAATCCTGAGCCGTCGACAAGTGTAATCTTCTTTGCTCTAACGTCGACGGTGACAGCTTGGATTTCCTCGGTGCCTGGATTCCATACTTAGAAGATTGTGGACAATTTATTGGCCCAGTGTATGTATACCTACACGAGTCCAACCCGTGTCTAGCCTTCGAATGAGTTCAATCAGAAGCGAAGCTAACGAAGGAAAAAGGAGATTCGAAGAAGAGGAGGCGCGTGTTGGATCGTGACATCAGTGTTCAAGATCGGCCGGCAGCTTAGGTTATTCGCAGATGCGCGAGAACAAACGGTGATGGGAAGGCGACCGTGAAGCAAATGCGCGCAGTTCTTTGAAGAATTTCATTCCAGGACTAGGTTGGTTTTTTTTCCGACGCCAAAAGACACTGGGAAGGAGAATCAAGCGGACCCTGGAAACAAGTCACATCGTGCAAACAAAGTAGCTCGGACTTTGATATCAAGGCTTTGGCCTTTTTTGCAAACTCGGAAGTTGATCATTATGTAGGCCCTGCGCCAAAAGTAGACGCAAAGTTCTCCTAGCCTACGGCTGTCGCCTCTCTGTAACCGACGGCTCTCTACACACATTGCTTTCATGTTGGCAGGGCAGTGGCTCACCCTAGCTCGCGGTGCTATCTTCGGCCCTTCGCTGACAATGAAAGTACACGATGACTCGAGTCAACAGGCTATTTCAATGGAAGACCATCGCTCGCCGATTTTTCTGGTTCGTCTTGACGCCGCACGCCGGTTGCGCTGCGTACTGTCCATTTCGTTCAGTGACGGATCTTCGATACATCGCTTAAGCGCCACATGGCATCTTCTCACTAAATCGTCGCGCGAATGGCGACTTTTCGACTTCTTCTATCCTCGCTATGTCCAGGAGCAGTGACTGCGATATCTAGTAAAGTTTCTACATTATTGAACGAAAAAAAGAAGTTTGAACTTTTTTATATTTATATTATTACCATAGTTTTACGTTTAAAAGGCTCATAAGTAGTTAATTTATATATTTCGTGTATTTTTGTTAATAAATATATTACCTTCCTACAGTAACACTTATTGTAAAATCGATTCTATAATGTTCAGCGTGTGGCTAGCAAACCCTAGACCTCATCGTCCTGATCAAATCAGTATCCATCTGCGCTTATCTTGGACTCTGCACAGACAAGAAATCATCCTTGCTAATGCCAGCACTGAGCTCCAGTGGACTTGTCATCCACGGTCGGTGAGATGCATATGTCGATGCGAGAGACAGGTTTTCGACTAGAAATATTAGTCGGATCTTACCTAGACCGACAAGGTCAATGTTTTGTTGTCCAGTATCAAGCCATTGACAATTTTTGAAGTCAATTCACAATCCTTGATACCGCTTCTTTCAGCTGATGCAGTTCGGTCTGTTGGTTCCCCTTTCATCCCATGCAGACTCGTCAATCTTTCCAGGGTCCCGTGCATGCTGTACATGCAAGTGCCTACGGTCCAAGTCAGCACGGCCGCCGCGGGATACCAACGTAACAAAGAAGGGATAAAGTATGTGCATACGAGCATGCGGCCACGCAGGTCGGGTATATGTGTTGGGTCGTTCCGACAAGCCACGAGCAGGGACTGCCAGTTTGACGGTTCAGAGCCTGGTGCATTACGCTTCAGACTTTATGCGACTTCGTGCATGTTTGTTCGAAGTGACGGAACTGGGCCGGTCTGCGTCAAATTCAGACATGGTGACTGACTTGCCCGGGAGACGACTTGCACCGTCGTTCGATTTCCATGCAAACGGGTCGGCAAGTCCTACACTGCCAGGTCGGTGTAAGTGCTAAAGCCCTGTGCCCATATCTATACTTCGTCAGTGCGCTCTGAAAAAAAATACGAGGAGCGTCCGACATGAAAAATGAGAAGACTTTCATGCTATTTACTGTCTTGGCGTCATATTCCATAGTGGTGGGATAGCTCTACTGTAGCGCCTGTTCTCATGTACGTCAATCAGAGGACCAATGCACACCGAGATGCAATTGCCCTGCTGTCTACCGCTTGACTTCGAGTATACCATCCCTCAGTCAGACATTCGACTCGATGGACTAACACGGCCTCAAGCGAGGCTTGGCCCCCACGAAGGAGGTAGGACAGCGCCGTCTGAGAACGAGTAGCATACACGCTGCTAATCAATCCGTGCTTCGTATCAGATGATCAGCTCTGCATGTAGGCGACGTACGACGTCGCCAGCCTTTCCGCAATGAACTGGTCTACTCGGTGCGTGACACTGGACGTTGCGTGGTGTAAGTCGCGTAGGACAACAGTAACGTGGATGCGCAAGCTACGCAGGTGACCTGGTAAGAGGCGATGTCTGATCGATAGAAGATTTGATCCGCATTAAATTTTATTCTCTCGCTTGGCTTCACTTGCCAAACCTGTATCACCCGGGCCCGAGGTCAAGAGCATCAGGCATTGGAGTCGGCCAAGACCAGTAGCTGTCAAGCTTCGGGGGAATTGAGGCTTGAACCGAAAATGCAAGAGTTGGACAGGAGGATGACGTCGTCCCCGCAGACTACAAGGGGCAAAACCCCCCCGGCTAGCCCTTTACTCTTCTGCCCTATTAGGTGCTTGCAAGTGGTCGCAAGTGGCCCGGATCCGCCAAAACTGCACCGCGAAGACCCTACTTCCGGCCACCTCCATAGTAGTATCCTCAGCCTCTGCTCCATGTGTTGGAGGCAATGAGATCCTGGCACAAATTGAATAGTCCAATTTGCCGTTGAATGGCTATCCGCGGCGTCGAGGGTTGCCTATTGCATTCTTATGCATGTACATAGGTCGTCAAATCTCGGCGCCAAGAGGTCTGATTCACAGCTAATGTCGAAGAAGATGTTTTGGTGATCTAATCGCGTATACTTGCCTCCAAGCTTATGTAGGACCCAGAGTTCGGAGTGATTCCGGTCTGATACCCGAACAATGTGGACACAAATGGTTGTTCTCCTCTTGTCACGGTCAGGCAGTGCATTGCACTGCCGTTAATGAAGGTCCTCGGCCTCCTCGCAACCCGAATTGACGACATTTGCCTCTTATGGTTAATCGCTTTGAACTGCTAAGGCTTGCAGGTGTGTCGCTCGCACCAACGAGCTTTTCAAATGATCATGATCTTGCATCAGTACCAGCAGTCATCTAGTAGATACTAGACTTGATTCGAGGTGCATTGCTGTGTATTGGGCATATCCTTCGATCAGGCAAAGCGACCCTAGAACAACGTCTTCGTCATTGCAACCCTCAAGTAAGGCTCAGGGCAGAAAGAGCACAGACTTACCTTATTTCAGAAACAAGATGGGCAGCTACGACCCTTTTGCTCTCATTGCCACGTCAAAAGTAAACCGGTAGCACGTGGCATTGCTTAACATTTGCAGCATGTTTTTGAGTGGTTGATAGGTTACCAAAAAGGAAATTTGTGCATCAACTGACGCAGTCGTAAGATTCGCCGGGCCTCGGCCGTAACGTCGCGATTGAAAGAGGGAATCCCAACTACGCCTCGTTTATCGCATTCATTGCACGGCTAGGACACGTCGAGTAGCGCCAATTACAGGCATTCCTGCCCAGTGTCCCGGCCGAAAGATGAAAAGGTAGGTGATGGCATAGAATGCCCATCACCAAGGGCATGAGGGGTTGAGGCCATCGGCTGACACAGATTGGCCAGGATTATGAGATGCTTATTGAGCCGGCGGTTGGGGGCATGCCCCAACAAGCTCGTCGGCAATATTTTGAAAACATGCGGGTTGAATGCTCCATGAGTGCTGCCAATGGGTTACATTCCCATTATCAGTCCACTAGGGCCGTAGGTCTCGTCCCGAAGCCGAAACATCTGTTCTTGGCATTCCCCATTGCCCTGTGCTCCGCAACGCCATGGATGCGCGTTTGCTGACATCGCTCAGTGCAGACCGTCCCGGCTTGGCAGAGGTGGTTCGCTGGGGCGAGCTGGGTCAAGGCGACTGGACATTCGTTGTCCTGGTCAATGATGCCTGCTCTGCTCATCTGCGTCGTCGTCGTCGTTGGCGGCCGCCCGGCGAGCCAAGATGCCAAGGATTTTTCATGAGATCCAAGTGCTGCAGCAATTATAGTCGAGCACAGTATCACCGTCATTCATCATTTTGAACTCCGCATCCGGGATAATCCGTTCGTGAAGCGACATTGGGTAATAGGGGAATACGCGTAGTGGTAAGGCTCGTGGCCCAGGAACGTAGAAAGTGGTGCCCTGTATCATATTGACAGGTAATTATAGAATAGAGACGTGTCTCAGGTGCAGATTCCGGTTACCGGTAATGCTTTGGCCCGTCGAATGTCTTAGCTTGCAGAGTTCAGTCACGGTGAATTTCAGCATACGGAACTAGATGTGGATGGTCGACAGAAAATTGCTGATAATTTGTCGCCTCGGAAAGTGCTCGATACCAGGCATGGCAAGCGCCTTGGGTTTACATGCATGTACATTTTACGAAAGGCGCTCCTTCCGCCTTCTGCTTGTTTTGCTGTCTGCCACCTGCCACCCGTTGTCTACCACCTGTCGCCAGCCACCGCTAAGACATGCCGTGTATTACTTCTGAACATCTGGAAGGGCCCGGCCTCATTCGAACTGGCTGGACAGGACAAGATGCTATATGAGGTAGCATCGAACTCAGACAGCCAAAGTAAGACAGCATTCTAGACGAGAGGGTCCGGCCTAGAGCCGCTTTTCAAGGTCCGGTCACGGGTGCCAGAGCTGTGCAATGTTGAAGCTGCCACTGCTTCGTGCATACCTCGATGGTATAAAGTCCTCTCCCTCCCCATCCTCCACTTGCTTGCCCGAGACGAAAAAAATATATATTGTCAGGACAGGCAAAGACACTAACTAGGGAGAGCCACAAAGGACAGAAAAGTCGCTCATTCATTTCCGCCCGCTCAGACAGTCGACAAGCTGCAAGCTCCTCAGTATCGAGTATTGGCTGTGTAGGCGATACCTAGTAGCAACAGCAAAACTGGCCAGTCGCGAGGTATCAGTTGACCTCTTCCCTACTTTCACCTGCTTTACCGGGGTACTTGGTGCAGCAAGCACGAGTCTGGACCGGCTCCGCAGCTCCGTCTTGGTTAGCCCAAAAAAAATTGATAAAACCCATCAGGTGTTCGTCGTTGAATCAACCAGTCAAGCACCTCAGCATCCACTTGTTGGGTCGGCAAGCCACGACTACCACAGAAAAGCCTGGCCGCTCTACTCTCCCTGGCCGGTGCTTTTAGAAGCCCCCCTTTTTTTTCTACACGACGCCTACAATAAGTAATGTTATACTTGGAGCGGTTCGTGCCACGCGGTACTTGGTCTTAGCAGCGTCTAGCCAGCAGCTAGGCAATCCCTAGCAAAGATACCAAGAAGGGTCCTCGGTCCAAGCAATCTCACGGCTAGTACTGCTCGATAGTATTGAGTAGTCCGCACAACACCAGACAAAGACACTATTGATTATACCGACAGTCTTGTCTGCTCGACACTAGGAGCACCAACTTCAAAACTGCTCGACGCTTCCTGCGCCCTCCGTATTGCAATTTTACTCGAACACAGCAGACTTGGACTCGACAGGCGACAAAAGGCACACAGCAGGCCGAATAATCGACATTTACAGCCTCCACTCGTGCGTTTGGGTCGAGCTCGAAGGCGTGTAAATTTTAAAATTAGTGGGGGCTTGCGCCGGCGCCAGCACAGGGCCGACATCTGAAAGAGCGGACGAACAAGCCCTGCTGGCCTTTTTTATTTTTCTTCTTCGCTGGGCGGCTCCTCAATTGAGATTGGAGGTGCGCCGCCTGTGGACGGAGTCGTGCAGTTCTGTCCCTCTGTCGCTCGGAAGAAAGCCCTCGCATCTGGCGCCGGCTGATTTATTCCCTCGGCTGCCCTCACCCGCTGGACCAGACCGTCGTCTCAACCTCCCTTTCTCCCTCCCTGGTGCTTCTCTGCTGATCCTCTGGGCTTCCATACCTGCCATTCACCCTTCACCTTCTTGTCCGCCTGACATCCCCTCTTGCCACCTTGCGCTGGCTCCTACTTTTACTCCTTCCTGCCTAACAGCGTGTTTCTTTGTTGTAACTGTGTGCTCAATCTCTTTTTGCTTCAGCAAAATCCAGGGCACTTTGTCAAGCGGACACAATCGGAACAGCTCTTCCGAATCGGCGTTGAAGTTGAAAGCCAGCCATCTCCAGGCGTGGTTGAAGACACTGCTTCTTGGGTGCCCCTCAGTGCACCCTCGGTCAGGCCCCAGCCCTGTGTGCGCGCACGAGTACAACGCCCGGCACCGCCAGCGAACGGCAACGGTAACGGCACCAACAGCAGGAGCACAAGTACAGCACAGCACAGCAGCTTGCGCGCGCGCATCCACCACACGGCACGCCACTTTCTCTGTTCGCCCACCAGAAACAGCACCCACCAGACGGGGATCCAGACGGGACTCAGAGAGACTTGACGCATTTGATTGCACAATCCCTGTCGCCTCTTTTTTTTCAATCTCGCCGCGGCTTGCTGCTCCTGCGACTCTCCTACTGTCTCCTGCACCTCCACGCTGGTGCCTCGCGCCGCTTGTGTCTCACTCTGACTTTAGTCTCCGTCTCTGCCTCCCACTTCTCATCTGGCTGTCCTGCCCTTGGCGTCGCCTCTACCTCGGCCAGCTTTGTCATCGCCGACTCCCGCCTTCTTGGGGTACAACAAAACAGCATTACCAACAACAGCCTTTGCTGCTGATGCTTGGGGTGAGCATTCTGCAGCTTCCCAGAGTCTTCTAGCACTTTTTACTACATTTTCTTTCCCTGGTCCTGGGTCTACATCTGTTCACTACCTTTCCGCAACTTGACGTCTGATCCATCCGTACGACAACCACCGACCTCTACTGCGCGCCCGCTCATCTGCAACCAGAGAGACACCCGCCACTCACGGCACGGCGCTACGTCAGTTGTGCCAGTCGTTGCCGTCTTTCGTACTCTTCCGTTCCTGCACACGAAGATGCCGACCGCCTCCGCTGCTTCGTCAAAACCCAACTCTGCGCCGAGCTCGAAACCTTCGTCGATAAAATCACACGATGGTTCTAGAAAGTCGCCTGCTCTCGGGCCCCAAGATGGCGATTCTGCCAGCGAGTCCTCCCACCTCAAGCCCCCATCAGAAAAGGCTTCCGTAAAAGAGCGCTTCACCCGCATGTTCTCAAGTAAAGACCTCCCCAAAGTGAGCAACGGCAACGGTGAAGCGACAGGCCGACCTCGTGGCTCCTCCTTAAATGGCACCTCATCCCCCGCTTCCTCCCGCAAAGAGTCATCGGAACGGCCATCTGAGAAAGCGCCACCAAATACCTCCAAGGTGATACCCGGCAAGGAACTGGGAATGCGATTCTCGCCCAATCCCGAAGTGCAGGGTGGCCATGAGCATCACTTAAAGTCCAGCCGTCGACAAGAGAAGCTGTCTGACATGTGGCGCACACTACTTGGCAAAAAACCTGAAGCAACTCCAGAGCATGATCTCTCGCTCGTTTCCAACTGGGTTGACTCTCTTCGTCAGGAGAAAGAGGAGGTGACTGACAAAAAGGGCGGCCCTCATGTATCATCTACTCTTGTGGAGAAATACGGTAAATGCCAGGAGGTTGTCGGCCGCGGCGCGTTTGGCATCGTCCGAATCTCTCACAAGAAGCTAGGCGGGTCTGAGAAACTGTTCGCCGTAAAGGAATTCCGCCGGCGTCCCGAGGAGACCGAAAAGAAGTACAGCAAGCGTCTCACCGCCGAATTTTGCATTTCCTCTTCCTTGCGTCATCCGAATGTCATTCACACTTTGGATCTGCTCAAAGACGCCAAGGGGGGTTATTGCGAGGTCATGGAGTTCTGTGCGGGTGGCGACCTGTACACACTCATCCTCTCCAGCGGCAAGCTTGAGGTCCAGGAGGCCGATTGCTTTTTCAAGCAGATGATGCGCGGTGTTGAGTACCTGCACGAGATGGGAGTTGCTCACAGGGACCTGAAGCCTGAGAACTTGCTCTTGACCACCAGAGGCGCTCTCAAGATTACCGATTTTGGCAATGGAGAGTGTTTCCGAATGGCATGGGAGACCGACGCACACATGGTGTCCGGTCTCTGCGGCTCTGCGCCATACATCTCTCCCGAAGAGTACACCGACAAGGAATTTGATGCCCGCGCTGTTGATGTCTGGGCGTGTGGTGTCATCTACATGGCGATGCGAACTGGACGACACCTGTGGCGAGTCGCCAAGAAGGACGAAGATGAGTTTTATGCTCGCTATCTCGAGGGCCGCCGAGACGAGGAGGGCTATGGTCCCATCGAGTCCTTACATCGTGCGCGCTGTCGTAACGTCATCTACTCAGTTCTAGATCCTCATCCAACACGCCGTCTCACGGCTGCGCAGGTCCTCAAGTCCGAATGGGTTCGCGAAATAAAACTTTGCAAAGCTGGTGAGGAGGGACTCTAACACACTGTCCGTCATGCTGCTGTGGCATGGCGGACTGCAATCTGATGGTAGGCACAATCGTTTGAACTGAACAATCACTGCCGAACACATCTTGCAGACTCTTCTGCCCTCCCTCTACGTTTGGCGAAGCTGGGAAAACTGGACCAAGACAAAAGCCACCTGCGTATATCACATTGGAATTGAATGACGGACGTTACGATTTAATGACTTTTCATCCATGGCCACTGGACCTTTATCTTTCATTCTTATTTTTTTCGCCAATTTCAGGATATCTACACATTCGGTCGCTCACCATCGATCATTGGCCCCCTTTTTTTCAACTATTTTCAACTATTTTCATCTTCTTACATATTTCGGATACATGCTTCATCACGAGATTTCCAACTCTCAACTCGGTTCGAACTGGTCGTTTTTATTTCCGATACACCACCGAGCACTGGCGTTCTTTGGCGTTTTTTTTCCTCTGGTTCGTTCTTCACGAGTTTGCTCATACGGCGGCAACCCTCTCGCTCTGCACGCGAATTTTTATGCTTTCCGGCGTCCTCGCCCATGACCTGGGGCAATACCAGCATTTTCAGGCTTCATGGCGTTCAGAGTTGATGACGAAAGAAGGGCTTGGGAGGCTTTGGTCATTTAGGTTGCGTACACGAAGGGCAGCAATGGCGGTCGTCAGTTTCAACTGAATACAGGAACGGATGTGTTGGAGACACTGCAAGTACTCTGCCGGGTCTGTCAATGTACATCCTAGGCACAATCAATATTGAATACCACGCCTTTTTATCGTGAACTGTAAAGTAAAGATGCATGCTTGCCAAGATACGCACCCAGCTTCAGAGTTCGGAATAACCTCATCGGATCCGAAACGAGAGGAATATGCAGCTTCTGGTCAAGTGTCTTGTATTTCGTCCCGACGATGCTACCTGGTAAAGCAATAACCCAAACTTGTTGAGCTCTGTCTCAAGACTGTAGGGCTTCACTGACGCATCGACTCATGAAGCTCCGTGTTGAGTCCATGTAAAGTGACTTGAAGGTCCTCGAGAGTTGAGACTTTAACCTTTCGATAGCCGGCGGATGATGAGCACTAGATGTAGCTTGGTAGCTGGGTGCGTCTCAACTATACCTCATTGAAGTAGACATGTAGTCATGCAGAGAATGTTTGCAGCGCGGAGGATTCGTTTGAGGTCTCCGTTCGTACTTCAGTGTAGCATAATTATCCTCAGAAACGAGTGATGTAGCCTCTGTTGAGCAATAACCATTCTGGAAAATGGGGCATTGGATCTCTTCAAACTAGATGTACCGTGACGCTTCCTTGGCTGTTCTTGCTCGCATCGTGAACAAATGGATACCGCACGCCAATAACAAAACTGCTATATGGTGAACTCTATCAAAGCACTGTTGTAGTTCAACAGCATAGATTACCATCTGCCAAAACGCACAAGTATCCTCGGTAGAGATGTGAAGAATTATAGATATATATATGTATATATATGCGAGATATGCGTGTCCATGCAACTCGTTTTCCCCCCCTAACCCATTTGTCCCAAGTTTGCCCAAATACAAAGCCACCCCCTATCATATATTGCCCATCATACTGAAGCTTCGTCTTCCCCTGCGCTCCCAGCGCTGATTTGTACGCGCCTCTGCTTTGAAAGACTCGTTTGAATTGAAAAGTCTGCTCGTCGAACCAAAACAGCAAGACGAGAGCGATATGAATTCGACGGTGATCCAGCCCCCTGTCTTGATCCAAGCAACCAAATAGGAGAAATGAACAGTACCAAAAAGTCCACAAAGTGAAAGAAAAAAGAAGAAGAATGTCCAAGAGAATAATAAACACCTGGCTCCCTTCCGGCAGAGCAGGATTAAGAAAATGCGACGCCACACCTCGACGACCCCGAGTACAGTTAGTTAGAGCAACGGCGCGAACATGGTCGGCCTCAATAACCGAGAACCCTCAGGCAATTGTCCCATCGTAATATTACCGACTTGGCAGGTCCAAAAAGTGAATGATGGATGAAGAAACGTATCATAAAGCCGTAAAACTTCCCAGGAGATCTCATTACATTCTGTGTCATCACACAGCATTCTGTGAGTCGTGTGGCGTATATCATGTACAGATGCCAGTTTGTTTGAGATAGCACGCGGCCACGAACTGTTTGACCTTTATGAGTGAAACAAGTCCCATGCTCTGGAACAGAGGCGAAGAAACTCGTCTTTCTTCGCTCGCTGCGTTTCAGGACTGTCTCTACCCTCGCCGAATGGCCCACGCCGGGTTGCGGATGGGCCATATCCGAGAGGCGGACTGGCCCCGTCCTCATACTCGGCTCGTGTTCGACGCTTATTGGCACTTCGGCTTGCATCAGCATGGCGGCTGCCGGGAGCAGGTGATGGGGGTGTTGGTGGTTGGTGACCACCATAGTGAACGATCTTGGGGAGCAGCTCCGGTCGTCCTCCCGCAAGCTCCTGCTGTGCTTCTTCGGCAGACTTGTACTCCCTCGGCCGTCCAGATCCGAGGGCATGCTGGCTCGTGGGCGGGTGACTCGGGGATGCCAAAGGGGCTCCCCGTTGGAACGCTGGCGGCGCGTTGTCAGGATGTGCAGTCGCGCTGTGTCCGAAGACATCGCTTATGGGCGGCAAGCGGTTATTGGTCTGATGAGCGGGAACATGGTGGATTTGGGAGCTGCTAGACAAGTGTGAAGGGTGGTTGGTGACATGGCGTGACAGTGGAACGGGATGTTGGTGGCCGGTAAAGCTACGTCCCAAAGGTGCTGACTGAATAACTCGCTCATTTGCGAATTGTTCATGAGATGGCGCCACGATGGAAAGTCCAGGGGGGGCCTTGCCTCTACGGGACATGCCAGGCGTCTTCGCCGCAAATCCACCAGAAGTGGCATCTTTGTCTTTGTCACTGGGTCCGTCGCCTTTGGCTGACTGTTGCTGTAATCTCTGCTCGATGATGCTTCGTTGCTGCTCCCGTACGGACATACTCCTTTGCAGCTGCTCCTTCATTACAGGATCCTGCGTCACGAATCCGGGTGATAAGCAAGCAATGCCAACCTCCTGAATACCCAAGCTGTCGCGAGCAGACATAGGGACTGCTGAAGCCGGATTGTTAGAGTTTGACAGTGTGTTCTTCGATAGATCCAGTCTCCGCGGTCGAGGTTTCATATTCGAAAGAGTAGGTGAGCCGGGCTCCTTCTTTACGATAACTTTAGGCCGACTTGCTTCGCTACGTGTTCTGCCAGAAATACGGTCAGTAAATTCAGTTTAACTCAAGATACTGGTCCAGCAGGAAGAGGCCATAGACTTACGATCCCGGCGGAGATTTCGTCGTTGCAGAGGTTCCATTTCCCTTGGGACTGCTAGCTTCCCCGTTCTTCTGTGGTGCGGCAGTTGCGCTCTTGCTGCCTGAGCCCGAAGAAGCAGCAGGCGTTTTTTGTCCAGATTGGCCGCTGGGAGCCGAGTTTCTGGTGCTGCCAGGTGCGTCGGAAGTCGTTATATCGGCGGAAGGAAATGAGGGTCTCTCGTGAGGAGCAGGTGAGGGCGCCATGGCGATTGCGGCACTCATGATGAGCAACACGCTTACAGGTGGTCGAAGTTGTTGTGGTGGGAATGCAGGGTGGAAACCAAACTCTTGGGTGGAGATCTAGCAAAAGTCGCAAATGCTATGAGCTTGTCCACCGGCAGAGCAAAAACGCGCTTCCCTGCACTTTTGATTGCTTCTGCGGCCGCTTATTATTTTTCTGGTCACAGAGGAGCACTGCTATTCCTCTCGCGATCTGCCTCGTCCGTTCATACGTTGGGCGACAAAGTGGAGGTCGAAACCTGACTCTCTGTTCGTGTGTGTATGGTTCGAGTTCTGTTCCTGGAATTCGTGGTATTGCTCCCTTCGAAGGCTGTTGAAATACGAGAAATAGGTGGATCTGGACCTGATTTACACTTCAATAGAAGGCAAGGAGATACCACACGGCGAAGAAGTGAGTTATCGCAAGAGCGGGCCACAGTTGCACAATCCTGGAACGGATCGGTGAAATAGCGAGCGATGAGATATTCGCGCCTGAAATTAGTGCTGGCGCGTAATGTTGCGCACGGCAGGAAGCGAGCGAGGTGCAGACACAATGTGCTCGAGTTTAGAAAGGAGAACTGGGCCAGCGACCGACTATGGTGATAAAGAAGGAGTGATGAAGCAAACAGAAGCGCCGAGGGCCTAGAATGCAACACGATGCAGACGCCCACAAAAGGGTACTGACTGGTCGACGGGCTCAAACACGCAGGGGTGGCGGTTCCGGATTGTCAATGGGCGAATCAAGGAGTTCGCAACGTTCCAGCAGTGACCGGTAGTGGTGGTTGGTGGTTGGTGGTTGGTGGTTGGTGGGCTTTCGCTGGCGCGAAACAGCATGAGCGTGCGGCCGAGCGACTCGTTGCGGTTGGATGAACCCGGGAGCCCCTCGTCGGTGGGCAGCGGTGGATTAGCGAGGCACGAGGCGGGAGCGGGAGTCTTTGTATCCCACAACTGTGCTGGATGGTGTGCGTGTGCGTAGTAGGTGCGTGCGTATGTGTACTTGTATTAGGCGTATGCGTTGTGGGTGGAAAAATGCGTTCACGTTAGCTGCAGCCGAGGGAAAAGATCCAGAGTATTTTTTTCCTTTTTTTCCGCTTTTCGGTTTGGGTGATGTGGTTCTGTCGGAGAGATGATGCAGCGGTGACCTTTACCAGTTCAAGCCCAGACAAGAGGGATTAGCCTGTCAGCAAAACCCAAGGCGAAGTGTCACGATGGCGTTGTCCCAATGTCGCGAAGGGGGAGAGGAAGAGGAAGAGAAAAGCACCGTGTGCATGCGGATGGGGGATAAGATGATTAAGAAGGAAGGAACAAAGGAGGTGTCACTGGCTGTCTTCCGTGATATCAACTTTATCTGACGGTCAGGCAGCACCTGGGAAGACTCGAGCCATCAAATGAATTGGGCCCTTGACACTTGCCGACAAATACAGTATCATCAAGATTGCGGCTATTATTGATGTACTATGCTCAGTCCCTACCTCAAAGGACATGGTCAAACGACCACTACAGGCAATACTATATGCACCTCCTGGCGCGCATCCACACATCGCGGCTTGCTCGAATCCAAGGTTGCTCTACTCAAAGAGCTGGGGGGCGACACGACCCAAGGACTCGCCGAACAGTAGCTGTTAATTATTAGGAGTCGTGCCAAGCTTAAGACGGTGCTCCTTACGGAGCACATCCACAAGATCGCCGACTAACCCAGAGGGCTGAGACAATCAGAGTGGGCAGGTGAACTCGGACATGCTGAGACTGTGAGGGAATCCTGAAGCACTGGACTGCAGCCAAACACGCCTGAACAGGCCCAGGGGTGGCTTGGGATGAAGCTAGGGGCGGCATTGGGTTGTGAGATCGCATGTCGCGATGATCCAGAAAACGCTATTAATTAATAGTAGGGCTCTGGTACGTACTTCCTCACAATGCAACACCGACTCGAGTTGCCAGCAGCTGCGGCAGGCATGCGCCGTGGAGTTGCGCTCGGAGTGTTGGGCCCAGAGGTAGGTAATCTGGAATATTACTACTGAATTACACTGTACAGTATGTAGATGCTCGATCTAGTTCACGTACTGCGTACGATGGTCCTGGAGGAATACCCAGACGAGTGCCACCGTGACCCGACAAGCTTCTACGAAAAGGAGTGATTGCACCCTTGCCTGTCTGTGACTACGCGCGATTGGCAGCACAGGCCGGAGGTCTGACTTCCTTCCCTGCGGTCACCGTTCTAATACCCCAACAAATCGACTGCAGCCGGGCGTCTTTCGAGTCCTGGGCCATTTTTCAACACAGCTGACCTGAAGCCCCGTATCCATTCGAAGTTTATTGCTTGCCGTCTGTCCAGACGCCACTACCCGGAGCTAATCCAAACGTGGGGCACTCTGCGGATGGAGCAATGGCTCCTGTCCATTCCTGGCCTGTTGGCCATCAGGAATATGCCGCACCAGCTGTCGATGGCCCTGGATCAAGCAAACGGGTGAGCAGCCCCTGTGCCCCAGTCTCGACTGAAGGACTCGTGCATTGGATGGGCTGTGTTTGTCGCTTAGACGGGATTCCTTACAGCTGAAATGCTGCTTCGACGCCGGATCAGCGGAGCCTTTTTGACGTTAGTCAATGTTATTACCTTTCTCCGCACAAGAAACAAACTTGATAATACTCTGATACCCGAGCCATAGTTAAAGACTATTTAGGCTTGTGGCCTAGTTTGGCTTCTCCACCAGACTGTGACGATGGACTATTGACACTGGCACGGACATTGTCTCCCCTCCATCGAGAGTACAAGTTCGTTGCATCGTGCCAAGAAACCGAGTTCGAGCCAGAGTACAATATATCAGTTCGACTGTCACAAATGAAAAAAGTACCGAGTTTAATCCGCCATTGCTTGCAAAAACAGAATATTGTCTCGAGACTACAAACTCAGGGAACCAATAAAAAACAACGTTTTTTTATGAGCACCGGTTCGGCCGACCGCTGGGGAAAGCCTTCTTGATGAACATACGATACATCCATACGGATAGCAACCCCGCATCATGACTAGAGTCCGAGGTACTGTAGTAGATGATGGGTTTTGATGAACGTCTGGACCGGCATCCAGGAGGCAAGCCCGCCCAGCACGCACACTGACATCGACGGCGCAAGTGTTCGTGCTAGTCACGCTGCTTGTTTCTACGGACCAGCTTAGCTCGATCGTCACTGACTCCCTTGCCCCATCTCTAACAGCCGCCGCGCACGACCCCTGAAAAGCTAAGCAGCCTGAATTGTGATTGGTCTGCCTTTCCGCGCTTGATATGGCGATGATTACCCTCGGACGTCAAACCAGGGCTGTTCCCGGCCCATCTATCTCACTCGGTGCAGGACAGATGAGCGGAAGGTAGACTGGAAAATTCGCGGGACTCGGTCCGTAGGACCTCTGGGCGTTGCAATCAAATAACCAGAATCAACTTTGAACTGTTAGCTAGTGTTCTCTTCCGTCCGCGCTGTGCGCTCAAGTGCAGAGTCAATAATGGCTTTTGTAAAGGCGCAGCGTCAAAACTCGACCAAAAGGATGAACACCCATTTTTGTCGAGTTGGATGATTTAATTCAGCTGGATAATATGGCCCGGGTAAACATAATATGGAGCTCGAAACGATCAGACGACGACCGGGCACAGATTCCAGTGGAAAACATGATGCATTCTAGTCACGACAACAGCCTAGACGGAAAGTACATACACTGAAGTCTTGATCAACGGGGGAGAGAATAGCTGCTTTCTAACAGTTTCCGCTACTCGACTCATGCAGCTGCGCGCATCCTGACCATAGTCGCAGCCTGTTTTCCTGTTTAACAAGCGTGCTTCGCCAGACAGATCCATTTTGTCGTTATCAGGTTCTGTTATCCACAAGATAATTACCCTTTGTCAGGCTCGCTGTTTCCTACATAGATCTGTCAAAAGCCGGGGCATTGTGTCCCACATGTCCACCGACCCCCTGTGGCGCCCCCAGGTCAGACCAAATATCGCATGGTCGTGCCAATCCTCATATCGTCATGTTACGTGAGCCTGTTAAAGGTCCATCAACGACCAACGACCGCAATCAAGACACAGGGGTAGCCCTTTTTTCTTGATGTACGGTAGCACCTGAAGCAGAACGCAATTACTTTTCTCGTATGTACAAGGCTTTGTGGATGGAGTTGTAGTACAGAACGGTCACCAAGAGGGACCCTTGAAGTCACATGGTCCCTTGTTCCAGATTCGGCCGTCTGAATACGAAGCATTGTGTAATCGTCAGCCTCTTTCGAATTGTTCACATTTGCTCTAGCATTTTGAACTCTGCAGTATCTAATACAAAGGGGTCCAGAAGACGAAATACTCGCTGATATGACGGATCAACCTACCGCGACATGTAATCAACTCAAAACAAGAGCAGCAACAAATATGACTTACACCGAAGCACTTCAAAGCAAGCCATCTGCAAAACATGCTACCGCTACTTGCTGTTTTTTGACAATCTTTTCGACCATTACATCATTCCTAGTCCGGCAAGTCATGTGCGAGAGTCAAGTCCGTCAGCCAGTTTGCCGGTATCCCTGCTTTGCACCGCTACGGCTGGTCTTGATGCGTGCTTTCTTTGTCAGTAATTGCTTTTTTGTCTCTTCAACGGCAATCTGGTCGAAACGCTGGCGCGTTTCCATCCGATGTGTATCTGCGAGTGGTCTGAAGCGCAGAGCGGCTCCATGATCCCTGTGCATGCAATGTGGTGGCTGCTTCCGCCACACCGGAACTCGTTGCAGGGAGGAGGCCATGACAAGCTGGGGGTGCTGGTCATTATGTCAGAAAGGGCATCTTTACTTATTAAGTTCATCGCGATTTTTTGTCAGCGTTTACCTGTTATGATGTCGCCTTTTTGGAGCTTTGGCTGATCCTTCGCTCTCATCTATTTTCTGGTTCCAGTATCATGTGGGAACATCGGTCGGTCGATGCTTCCGCTGTAATGGACCCCTAGATCGGCGGGCATGAAATTAAAGGTGCTTGGGGTCGGATTTCTTTTCCATTTTTTTTGTCATCATCTTTGAGGTACTGTACAATTGGCTTTTAGAGTTAATAGTGTTCTCACGTTGATGTGAAGTGTTGATTGCTCCGAAGAACCTGGGAGGTTACAAAGTACACCGGCTCCTCGTCAAAAGAGGCGGTCTACTCACGATCGATTTTATTCGCAACACCATGTTGACAGCTTGGACAAAACGCATCAACCTGCGTCATCCCATGATATGAAATGAACGATGTCTTCAAAAAAAGAAAAAAAAACGCGTCACAGGAAGCGAGCCCAATCAGGGTCCGGAGCAGGATTTCCGTGAGCAGCAACTGGAACGTCCCACCGGAAGGATTTGGAAACAAAGAAGGAAGAAAAATTTACGTCGAAGCCCAAGCATTCTTTCTCTGTGACAGATGCCCAATCACGACAGGGATATTGTCATGACGCCTGGGAAACAAAGCAGCTGGCGATCCAGAAAGGAAATGTCGGCCCGGTGATTCGCCTGTAACTCATGCACGCCGGTCTGGCCGGGTGTATATGGCACGGCTCATCTTGGTTGATGAAGCGTAGGAATAGTATTCATGCGGCAGATACTGTTTGCCGATATACAGGAGCACCGTACCTAGTACGATAAAGCCTCTGGTTTGATTCACCGCAATTCTCACGATAATTACAGGATAAAAGTTGCTGGGCAAATTTATTCTCTACCGTGATGATATTGACCGGGATGGCGGGGCACGATGCTAACGCGGGGTGTTTGAGAGAGAAAGCTTATATTTAGCTTTCATACTGTACTGTGTATAGTGGCGTGAGACGGTGAATTTTGTTCATGTTTCCATCGATGTTACCGTACAGTAAGTGCTGTAGGATTGAAAGAAATATTGATGTCCAGCCGCAATACTGGTAAGTCCTATCCTATCCCATCCCATCTGTTGATCTGAGTGGTCCACCGGGCACCCCCTCTCACCCCTTCAGGCCCCTTCAGGGTCCCAGTGGGCTGGACCTGAGACGTCGACGTCTCAGGTGGATGTTGCAATGGTGGGGTTCGTCCAGCTCCAGCTCCAGTCAGCACCCGTCTTTCGCCCGTCGAACTCTTGGTTAGGGGGTGCGCCTCCTCCCCATGGGTGTGCGTTTCTGCTGACCAAAGCTTGCGCTGCGACCGGGGGTGCTTACCCGATTTCGAGTTTTCGAACGGGAAATCATCCTGGCACCTTAACGACAGGTTGTTCCTTTCTGGTATTGATATTGTCATGGCTGACTCAATGCGCCTTGCGGGTATTGTGTGGTTTTTCTTTTATCCCGTAGCCCGTCACATTTATTGGCTATGGTGTCTCGCGCTGTGTCATGTCGCGACGTATTGTGTGAATCATCGCGATAGGGCCGTGGGATCCTCTTACTGGAGTATCTGTCAATAGCCTTGCCCTTTTGCGCTGTACGGGCAGGCATTCTGCATATTGTCAAGCATCGGCGCACGGGTGGCGCGGAGTGGCGAATGGTCTTCGGCTTACATACTGTTTCGCGATGGTCAATTCCGTTGTGCATGCATCCTTGACTACCCTACAGAAGATCGATTTTTTGCATCGTCGGGATGATAGGGTAGGAATATGCTGTTAGAACGTATTAGTGAACTGCTTTATTCTCTTCGGAGTAGACCTTATGCATACTATGGCAATTTCTAGATCAGATACTGTTATGGTATGCGTCACAAAGTGTCCGCTTGCTTGACCTTTGTATTGCGCATTATATCCCATCCATGGGGGGATTATTTCAATACGACCGACAACTCGCTTGGGTTCAAAAATCAGATGTGGTGTATAACGACAGAGCACAGCCATACCAGCGATGATAAACAATCAGTGGATGGATATTAGCTGAAAACGGACAATTTGATCGGAAGTCGTAGCGCCAAATCATCAACACCTTCCTAAACACGTTGAGGCCATAGCATCTGCTACACTATATGTAATCCACCCTCAATTGCGACCGTGTTCCAAAACTGGCGATAGGCTTGAAAAAAGACAAAAATGAACGCCAAATCCGACGTGAAAGAAAAATCCAGGCGAAAGTAAAGGCAGAAAAATAATTTAGACGCCCGAGGGGGGTCTCGAACCCCCAACCTTGGGATTAAAAGTCCCACGCTCTAGCCATTGAGCTACCCGGGCCAAGCTCGGATGATGGTAGTTTCGGCAGCTAATGAGCATTATACGTGCATTTACTGAATCGCTGTCAGTGGTGGCTGTCACCCACCTGCAAGAAAGACCCACCACAGTTTTTGTCGGCTTCAAAATTTCTGGATAAGTGAACGATAACGTTGACTGTTTAAGACCTTGGATCTGTCACAGCGCCAGTGGTAGCCTCTCGTCGGTGAACGCCCTGCAGAGTCGATCATAGAAACTGTTACCGCATTTGTTGTCTGCACCAAATCAGCAAACAATGCCTGGCCGTACGAAAAAGGTTGATGCTGCGGCATCACAGGACACCAATATGCAGGATGAGCCGCCTTCAGCACAACCTGCAGCCGTCGAGGATGCCGAAATGGAGGATGGCGTTGATGAAAATGAGGAAGAAGAGGAAGAAGTTGAGCCTCAAAGGGTGAAAATTGTAGGCTCGATTTTGTGTGCATCCGCAACGGCCCGACATGGAAGGAGCTAACTGGTTCGCAGCTGCCCGGCTCAACAGACAAGGCTGCCTCATTCGAGTTCACTGATGAGGGGCACACGCTCGGCAATGCCCTGCGATATATCGTCATAAAGAAGTGAGTCAAGTATCTCTGCGGCTGAATGACGTTTGCACTTCATACTGACCTGGATGTAGCCCCGATGTGGAGTTTTGTGCATACACAATTCCTCATCCTTCAGAGCCCAAGATGAATTTCAGAATCCAGACATATGGTAAGATTGTCGCATTCATTTATACTTGCATTCAGTGTCCAATGACTCTGTTCTCTAGACGGCGCGGCAGTCGATGCTCTCAAGAAGGGATTGCACGACTTGCAAGATGTGTGTGATGTTGTTGCTGATGAGTTCTGGACCAAGAGGCAAGCTTTCAATTCCGAAAATGGAATTGAGCGATGAAATGAGCACGGGAGGAAGTATAGATTTAAGGACATGAGATTTCTTGGCATTCAGGAATTATTTTTATGCATGGTCCTTCTCAAATAGTCACGGCAAGGATGTCGTTGTCAAATCGGAATAAAGGAGCTTAAGGCGTTGCTAGGTGGAACAAGTTTTTTTGCTTATCAAGGAAATTATATACATGAGCAGTCGTTGCTGTGGTCTAATTTCGGCCCTAATGTTTATGTTAGTGACAATGGGGAGAGATTTCGTACAGTCGTAGACATGGCGACATACCTCCAAGAAACCCTCCATGAAGCTGGATGGCAATCGCTTATCTCCCCGGAAGTTCTCCTCTTTGAAATACGACATGATATGGGTGGTCTGCTTCCAGAAGTTCATCATCTCCTATGCGAAATGTATCAACAACTTTGTCCATCACCGTTGCATCGAAGCTTGGTTTCAACGCGGCAGTGGATCGTACCTGGTATTCAGCGTGGGATTTGAAGAGCAGAACATCGACAACAGGAAGCTGTTTGGCAAATCGGTTTCGCTCAAATTCCTGGCGTATCCGGGTTCGGATCGCGGAGATGGGAAGAGGCATGTTGTACATAGTTTGGATCTCGGGAGCCTGAGATCGTCTCGTTAGCAGCCACTCGCATTCAATCGTAACAGCACGTCGACAAAGGTAGCAGATTCAAGATATTCTGAGATGAGAATTGACCCAAGGACGAGTCTGGGTTAGGTGCCAAGGCAGCAACTGAACGTACCCCTCGAAGCCATTCGCGGTAGGATGAAAGCACTCGACGCTTCGCATCGGACCAACTGGCCGCTACCCACGCTGTTAGCTTTTGAAGAAGCGAGAATCGGCTGAGAGCATACATTGCGCCGTCTTCTTGGCGAATTGAGTCGGCGTGATAGCCATGGCGGGCAGTCAGGGCTTCTCAACCGGGAGATCGCTGTGCTGTGACGTTGAATCCTAAGTCGAGGTTCCATCACGAACTCGCCTTCCCGGACCTCTCACGTGACAGACACCCGCCACATGCTTGTTGCGCCACACTCTTGACATGCGACTTCGCAGGCTCTCAAGCTCTGGGTTAATAATTCACAGACATTTTTGTTTTCTGGTTGCGAAAAAACAGATTTCTTCTACCTCAACTACGTCAAAAGAGACGTGTAAAATGCCCATTATACGACACTCTTCTAAGCGAAAGCCGCCGCCAGAAGGCTTCAGCGATATCGAAAATGACTTGCTCATCTTCTCCAACAAGATGAAAGATGCCCAAAACAAGCCTCATCCCCCAGGCCCAAAACATCAAGCGCAATGGGAAATCTTCCAAATATCGCATCAGCGAAGTCGCTATATATACGATCTGTACTACGAGAAAGAGGCTATTAGCAAGCAACTGTACGACTGGTTACTCAAGAACGGCTACGCTGATGCGATGCTGATCGCAAAATGGAAGAAGGAAGGCTACGAGAAGGCAAGTTGCCTCGACTGGTGAAACATAGCATTTGAACAAACGAACTATATGCTAACATTTCAATAGCTCTGTTGCCTTCAATGTGTACAAACAAAAGAGACCAACTTCAATAGCACCTGCATATGCAGAGTTCCACGAGCCGAACTCAAGGAAGGCCAGGAAGACCGACAATGCGTCAGCTGTGGTTGCCGCGGATGCGCATCATGCGACTGATATGGAACAAATAATGAAAAGACTTCACAAAATCATGATATCTGGCGTTCAGGCGTTTCAAAAATCTTGCAAGGAAGAAGTTGTGGAATACTAGCATTTGGGAATTCGCATAGGTCTGAGCTTGCGGGAGCACGACGTAGCCATCCTTCATTTGACCATATTCATTCAATAGCCTGCATCATACTGATCATTATCATTAATCAATAGCTTCATACCGTGAACTCCTGTCATGATTTTGAAAACCCTGCACGACCACGACCAAATCGGACGCTAGCAGGGACAAACTGCAACGCCGACATGGCTCCTGTTAGATCTGCCATTTCCACATCATCTCGTCGTCTCGTTTTCGTTCTCTCTGTCTTTAATGTAGAAGATGATGGATCGGGATTATTCTTTTTACCCTTGACGGGCTGGTTTCCCTCAAAGCTGGCCCGGCGTCGTGACTCCTTCGAAACGGAAGCCGTTGAAGATCTCCGTCGATGATGCGTGCCTTCGACCAAGAGCGAACGTCGTCCATCGATACCGTCTTTCGTGACCCCAAAGAAGAAATTTTTTGGGTACATATGTTTGTCAATCATATGTAGACGGCGTTTTTGATGAGTGAGACACTTCCGCTCACATCCTTCCACAAAGCACGAAAACTATGGTAACGATTAGCGTTTGGACCATGTCAAAGTCTGCGTCAACACATTGATGCTCACCGTGTGCTCGCCCTTGTCTCTCTTGACTCTCACAAGAGGGTCATGGCACTCCTCAATGTGCACACCGAGTAAGTGCTCCGATGGGAAATTCTTGTGGCATTCAAGACATCGATTTGTGTGGAACATGGTGTAGTGTGATTCGTATTCTTGGTACGACTTGAAAGCAATTGGTTCTCTATGCGGTGGTAACGAGCATTTCATGGTGGCTCTGTCGCTGGTCTCGTCGTCGTCTTCAACATCCGAGTCGATTACTGATATCTTGTATGACGGCAAGTTTGAATCCTCGCTGGCGTGGCGCCCAAGGTCTTCGTTGTCGAAGCCGCAGTCTATGTCTTCACCGGGCTCTCGTGAGCGCTTCATTCTTAAATTAGGTTTGATGGGGTCAGATATTACTTTGGATGAAGTCGTCACGGAGCTAAATGATACCAATCAACTCGTGGAGGCGGTGGGGGAGGAAGAGTACGTCAGTAGTGATGTCGTTTGAGCCTAAAGGGCTGCGATCGAACATGGAATAGCTGGATATTACTGCGTGGTATATGCGGAAATTTTCTGACCAAAGAAGAACAGTACAAGTGCAAAATGAGGTTGCGATGGATAAAGATAAAACTGATGCCAGTAGACGCCTAACATGTGGTGGTGAAGGGCGGAAGTGGGATGGTGGGGCCGCCGTTGATCCCTTCTTGATAGACCTGCATTTCACGTTCACACCCATATATTGTCATCGTTTGTTCAATGCTGTGCTGCACTTTTTTCAGCAACGTAAAGTTCGGCCTTCACGCACATGGCAGCATGATGTAATCAGAAATTGCAAGTGCTGCCAACTTGGTACGAACTCTGGTATTGAAATGCCTTTGAGTTTTGCAAATTAGTTGGCCCACGCCCGCACCCGAAGAAACCCCAGTGCCTGGCGGCGCACCCTGGCTGGCCTAACACTGGTCTCGCCGACTGGTTGGTTCGTCACCTTGAGGGGTTCAGTCATCGCTCACCTTTTCCTGTCTACAAGCTCACTTTCGCAACTTTTCTCTCGCTCGCGCACGTCACGGATCCAAGTCCGCAAGTACGCTGACTTGACCTTCGATATAGCCCTACCGCTCTGATCTTTCGCCTTTCTCGTCGCCCGCGCTGTTCGCCAGAACTGCAATCTTCTCCAATGATTTCCTCCTCGGCGCAGCAAGCAGACTTCCGCGAGCCGAGCCTTATATTAACTGTTCCTCTTCGCCGTGAATCTGGCTCTCGGGTGGTCTGACGCTGCGCGGTTTTGATTTTGGTTCCTCTAGCCACTGTTGCTCTGATAGTATGAGGTGACAAAATACCTCGATTCACTTTCTCTTCCTTCATTACTCATCGCGAGTTCGACCAACTCGCCGCGATCCAACTCTTGCCACTGCAACCAATCAAAGCGAGCGCAACAGTTGTCGATATGGCTACAACTGCATCCCAGGCTGGCCAATACTGGCAGTAAGTCTGGAAAAACCCCTCTGGTGCTTGATGAGGAAGGAGAGACTGGGTGTCATTGCACCCAACGAGACCAAGACCGAGACTGACGACCCCGATTGATAGCCAAGCTCTGAAGCTGAGGAAACACCTGCTAAAGCAGCTTGAGAAACTTCAGGCCGAGAGTACTTCAGGAGTGGATGTGTCGCAGTTCGAGGCCATCGAAGGCCTCTTGGAGAAGTAGGCGTCATCGACTTTCCTCTGCTTGTGTCCTATGTCGCTAATCATGTCCCAGATTCCGCCTGGCATTTGTTCATACCATCTTCCTAGATTTTACGTACGCGGTTAAAGAGAATGCCGAAGAAGCTTTGTGGACCCTCCATACCTCGATCAACGCCGAATACCGTCGCATTCAGGGCCGACTTAAGCACTCGTCCCATGCGGTCGAGAGGCGCAAGGTGGAAAAGTCGTACAATAACTTTCTGCGCGTCGCACAAAAGTTTTACAAGGGCTATATTCAGCGACTGACGGCACGGTATGATGTTCCCGAGCTCAGAAGGATTGCCAGGGGAATCGATGTTGAGCAGACGGATGGTACAGATCGAATCAGTCCAGTTGTCGCGGAACTCCGTGCCATGGTACTGAAGTCGTGCCATTCTACACTTTTGCGCATGGGCGACCTGTCTCGCTATCGAACTCAAGCAAGACATAAGAACTCTGGCTATGAGACTGCCCTGACGTATTATGGTCTTGCGCATCAGCTGAAACCCAGCTCTGGTTACGCACATCATCAGATGGCAATCGTCCACTTGGACCAAGGCAATCACCTGGATGTTGTGTATTACTTCTATCGATCTTGGGCCGTTGAATCATTTCATCCAAACGCGAGATCGAATCTGGAGGCCGAGTTCAAGTCACTTCAACTCCCCAATTCCTCCAAATCGCGACACAATGCCTCAGCGACGCAGGATGCTTTCTCAATGTGGTTCGTAAGACTGCATGCGCTTTTCTACAAAGGGGAGAATTTTCCTCAGCAGGCAGAACTGGAAGGTGAAGTCATGCATCGACTCGAGATGGCCTGTCATAGCGAGAACTCTACCGGAACGTTGCTGAAGATGGCCCTTATTAATATTGCTGCTCATCACGTTGCAGCGGCAAACTATTCTAGTGAGTATTCCTGGATCATCTCGATCAGACTAACTACAATACTGACTTTGCTGCAGAGTCGCAGACGTTGTCCGCTTTTCGTTTCTACCAATTTACTCTACGATTTAATGCCTTGTTTGTTTCACATTTTTGCGCGACTTTTGAAGCTGAGCTCAAGGAGGCAGCCAACACTGGTGAACGTAGTTCAGCGTCCGTCAAAGGCTCTCAAGTCACACCCGTCGTCGAGGCTCTTCTCCCTATCCTACGTTTATATAGCATGTGGATAGCTGCCCGTCGGCAAGAGCTGTGCGCTGCGGTGGAAGCTTTCGGTGGCGTGGTACCAGGGATGCTCCAAAACTCGGCCAAGGTTTTCACTTCGCTGTGCACATTCTCCTACGACCAGGATAAGTTGGCATCCTGTCCATATCTTTTGTCTGAGGATCTTGATATTCGAGGCTTTCGTCCTCTTTCGGAGGATATAATCCCAGATGCCTGCCGATGCTTTTGCAGCGACGATGGTGCTCAGAAAGTGTACCTCGAAGATCCGAGTTCACGACTAGAACCTGTACACGAGAGCCTGGCAAGAGTTTTGGACATTCTTCGCTGTGCATACTTCCTCGCTGAGGACGTTACGTTGCCAGTATCGCATCGGGTCGTTGACAACTGTCTCGTATTTGAATATAACCCTACCGTCTCCTCCGCTACTCCCACAGCCGCAGCTGTTGCCGCACCATCTCAGATTACTGATACCAAGGAAGTCTCGCATGCCCATTTGAGTTCAGCAAACGGTGCCATGAGCCATATAAACACCCCTCAGCCCGCAAACCAGACACTGAGCAATCGAGCATCTGATCGCATCAGCCACGAATCACAGTCTGCTCTGGACGACCAGCTGCAGCCGACATCTGAGGACGATGCCGAGAACACAGTCATCAACATGCTGACCCCTTTTCTCAAACCGCCTACGCCGCAGCCCCATCAACAGCAAGGTCGTTCTCCTACCGACTCGTCCTACGGCATGCACTCCAACACGGCAAACGAGTTACTCGGGTCCTTCCGAACCGATCCTAGCCCAACCAACTCTGTTCCTTCTGGAAAGTTTGCCCAGCTGCCGTGGGCTTGGTTTAATACCCCGAAGCCAGACACCTCGATGGGTAGTTCCACGCCAACTGGCCAGGGTGCGTTCTCAGCTCAACCCAGTCCATACAGCTCACCAAGACATTCTTTCACCACTGGAAACCCATTAGATGACCCGTTCGCGATTCCCGGGCGCAATCACTATGGAGCATCCAACGGTAATATGTCCCATCACAATCGCCGCAACTTCAGCAGCCCTGCTGCTTCGAGAGTCGAGCCCGCCAACCACAGGAACAACCTGCTCCAAGCTTTTTCAGCGACCACTGTCCCGCGTAGTTCCCCATTTACTCAGTGGGCGGAGACGCAAAAGTCCATGGCAGACAACGATAGTCCCATCACCAGACAGCGAGCGGTAGACCACGCTGCACCCCCATCTACAAGCACGTCTGGCTTCTCGCACCCCAGCAGCCTGTACCACGGCACTCCAGCAAGTGGCGTCGGTCTCGGTTTGGGAGGTGTCAATGGTCACCCTGCAGCAGCTGGCTTGGCAAATGGTCAAGGCGAGAACGCTGGCAGATTCTACCACATGGATCAGACTACGTCTAGTTACAACGATGCGATCATGCAGGCGGCTTACTATGGGAACAAGTGAAATTGCTTCTGACTTACTGTGACGATGAAGTGTCATCTTTTGCTGGTACGACCACGTTAACCGGTTCTGCTCAAATTCGAGCTTCGCAATCAACGGCAGGTGGTCAGAGGCTGAACGATACCGAGCTGAACGACTAAAACCACTACCCGAGGTTATTTCTACAAGTGGAATGTGAAGAGCCTTGATGGGCTTCATATCACATCATGCATGGGCTTCAATCGCACAAGTCATGGAAACCGCTCTTTGCGTCAATGATATCTGTTATTCCATCGTTCAATGTGCTTAATCAAAATCAGCCAAAGATCGGATCGTGGAGGATACCGAATCGCTATGCGAAGAGAGCCACTACTTCTGGGGCTCTTTTTATCGTTCATTTTTGCCACGGATGCAAAACGCCGTTGTTGAAACCGTTTCTCTATAAGCCCTCAACGCCAAACCACATTCGTTTCAGAGATCAAGAAAAAAATCATTTTTTTGCCTACCCAAGCACTTTAAGAGGAACCAGTGTAGGTCTGCTTGGGGAAAGGGTACCTGGATAGTTGAGCCGAGTTAGTGGATTGCTTACAGAATATGCGGAAATGACTGCTTTTTCGGGTGAAAGGCAATGGATTTCGTCGATGTGCGCGAGACTTGACTTTTAACAGGGCCATTCGAGCAAGTTGATTACGGTAGAGGCATTTTCGATGAATAGTAATGATGAGACGCTTGAGTAGAACTGGATTCTGGTGCAAGAAAAGTCACATGGTGAGGTAAAAACTTACGAAGGTCCGAGCTCCTGAATGCTCAGTCTGGCGAGCCACTGTCCCATATCAATGCTGGTGGCAAGATCCTTGCCCTGCATGATACCGGCCAAAAGACCGCCCGCAAAGGCGTCACCGGCACCGTTGGTGTCGTTGATCTGTTCCTTAGCGATGGCGTGAATGGGGAATTCCTTGATCTGATCCTTGCCCTGGACGGCGACCAGGGTAGGCTCGGTGCCCTGGGTTATGATGGCGACTCGCTTGCGCTTGCGATTCTCTTTGGGCAGGTTAGCCAGGTGCTTGACAACATCCTTGGGCTCCTTGGAGGACAGCTCGTGCGACTCGGCGTAGGCGGCAGCCTCGGTCTCGTTGCCAATGACATAGTCCCAGTAAGGGGCGCTGGCGTCGACGGGGTCCTTGAAGAACTGAGGGATGAATGGAGCAGACAGAGACAGGACGAAGATCTTGTTCTTCTCAGCAGCCTGCTTGGCGAGTTCCATAATGGCAGGAGGGCAGACTGAGGGTGCAAAGTATTGTCAGCTCCATTTCCGTGCTAATGACTTTTTCTAGGCATCAAAGAGATGTTGTTATGCTCACCAGTGAAGTGGTAGCCACCGATGTAGTACACCTCGGCGTTCTCGACCAGGCTCCAAATCTCGGGCTTCTTCAGGTGGTCCAGATCGTAGTGGTTGGCGGCACCCAGGTCGGTGCACAAGCTGCGGTTGTGGCCGGTAATGACAACACCACAGCGACCGGTCTTCTGCTCGGGGTCGACTCGGTACTCAACGCGCAGGCCAGCAGCCTTGACGGCATCGTGCATAATAGCAGAGTACTTGTCATCACCAGCACCGCCGAGGTAGACGACGCTGTTGGGGGGCAGGATGTACTGAGCACCACGGGCAGAGTTCTGAGCAGCACCGCCGGCAATCAACTTGGCATCGTAGTTGTTGAGAAGGTCCTCGTAGAGGGGCAGGTGCTTCTCCTCGGCCAGAATGGCATCATTGGCCTTGAGGTCGTACTTGGCCAGGAGGGCATCGTCACCAACTGCCTGGATGTCTGTTCTCGCATCGGTTAGCCTTGGGTCTCTTTCAATGCCGTTTGATCGATGACCTCCGGAGGGACCTTGGTGGGGGAGGGGGAGGAACCCTGATGAGGGGGAAAACGACGGGAAGAGCTGGAGTCAATTGGGCTGCAACAAGTTGTGGCACGTACCGAGAAGAGGGTTCTCGAGGCAGAGAAGGCCGTATTCCTTGGTAGAAGCCATTTCGTATGTGTGGCGAGGTATCTTATTAACCTTTTCCTGGAGGGAGTGGATGAAGGTGACAGAGGGCTTTGGCAATGTAATTAGTCGGAGTTTAGAAAGTCCAAGTTGTAGGGGAGAAATTTCAAGTGGGATGGCGGGGCAGCCCGGGCAACTCCCTCTTACTGGAGCTCCGGCGGCTTTTGATCCCCAAGTCGTGGAGGGGCTACTTTACCAAAGAAGGGAATGACTGTTCCTTTGTGGTTGCTCTGTGTTTGATTGCCACGCAGTCTCGGTTATTCGAGTCATGGTATAATATTCGAAGGCCAATATTTTACGGCTTCGACCACAGACAAGCACAATCATATTAAAATCAACTCAATTTAGTCCCAGCTAAAGTGAAAACTTACACCTCATTCGTGGAACAATGCCAAAACCAGCTCTATACTGCGAGATGTCACTCGAAAAAATTACCTGCCAAATTATACGGCCAAGAGGATCAAACCATGTCATTTCTGGCCGTTAATTTCTTGCTTGACATTGCGTCCTGTTGACACAAAGAATTGTCGCCTCAGAACGGCTAGAATCTGATGGTGAGGTTCCGGGTAGCCAATATGAGCTCCCGGTCAGCTATTACCATATATTATTCTAATGTGCACTGCTCTAATATTCCGTTCATCGATTTTCGACAGCGTGTTGCGGTAGGCAATTTTTTCCACGTCATTCAACTTCAATCTTTATGAACACATTTTGTCTGTCCAGCTCTGCGTCAAGACCTGCTGAAAAGCCCGCAATGAGTCCCCTAGCGTATCCCATGTCGCCGTCGTTTTTGGCAATTGATCCCAAATTGTCACGTCTTCAAATTCGTCACAGCTTTAGCAGAGGGAACCAATTATTTTTGTGTACGCCAAATGCCATAGTACTTGCTTTCTGAGCTACCAGATTCCTGCTCGCAGCAGTACCATCAATAATAGATGCAAGCAAGCCACTGTAACACCATCCCAATGAGACCAAATTTTCCAGTCCCTTACTCCTTCGTCTTCTGAGTACCACGCAACAGACCCGTCCTTCTGGCAGCAATAAGACCGGCCTTTTGACCCTGGGCGGCATATCGAGAGATGGTCGAGGCCTTACCAATGTGCTGATGGTTACCCTGTGCAAGTTGTCAGCAATCCATCTCGCAATAGCGAATTTGTTCATCTTGGTAATACGTACACCACCGTGAGGATGGTCCACAGGGTTCATGGCAACACCACGAGTCTTGGGCCAGCTGTTGCGCTTGACGGCGAACTTGTGCTTAGCACGCGAAGCTTTCAACAGAGGCTTGTCGGTACGACCACCACCGGCGACGATGCCGATCATACCACGGGCAGAAGAAAGGACAATCTTCTTGGCGCCTGAAGGAAGCTTGATACGGGTCTTGCCCTCATCGGGGTTGTGGCCGATGACGGTGATGTAGCCACCGGAGGTACGGCCCAGAGAGCCACGGTCGCCGACCTTCTCCTCGACGTTGGAAACGACGGTACCCTCGGGCATCTCACCAAGGGGCAGGACGTTGCCGACGGTCAGGGCAGCCTTCTTTCCGGCGTAGATGAACTGGCCGGTGTACATGCCCTCGTTGGCAATGAAAGTTTCCGAAACCTGCTTGAACTTGTAGGGGTGTCGGAAGGTGACCTTGGCAAGGGGAGCACCACGACCTGCAACGCAAAGATATCCATCGTCAGCCTTTCGTCCTTAAACCCGCTTTGCCTCCCAATTGAATGTTTGTATGTTCGTCGGGCTGAGAACAAGACTAACCAGGGTCGTGAATGATATCCTTGACTACACCACGGACGTAGCCATGGCGCTCGGCGTAGTCGAGAGTGCGGAACTTGGCAGGGGCCTTGTTCAAGCGCGTGTTGGCCGCTATTCCTCCATGTTAGTACATCATTTGCGTTCGTCGTCGTCGAGTTTCGAAATCGAATATTTTCGCGGGTGGTACTGACTGAAAATGGATCCACGACCCTTGCGCTGGTTGCGAATAACTCTACCCATGGCGGCTCGTGTGGGCTCGATGCAATTGTTCGAGTATACTGGTGAAGCAGATGCTGTCAGTGAGTTGCCGAGCCGAGGGCTTGGTGTTGGGGTAGATTTTACCTGGCTCCCGCCGCTTGGTGTTTTATCAGAAGAGGCGCTGGCTGCACACTTGACGACAATTTTTTGTGTGCGGGACCTTGCAATTACTGGAGGAGCCCTGACCACGTGACGCCGATGTGGACCAGTTGGCAAGCGAGTTACGTATCATTGGTCCAATCACTGGGGACCGCTTTTCAAGAATGCTTTGAGGTTTTGTCTCCACATTTTCCTGGGGCCCTGTCAATCAATCTGCCAGACATGTTCGTCTGGCCGTTGTCGCGTCGAGTTTGTCTGCTGCTCTCATCAGACGTGATGCAATAAAGCTGTTTGACTTCACATGGGCACAAGCGGCCGCTCCCATGTCCATAATGCCTCGATTCAAAGGCGTTGCCATATCCATCTGTGATGTTCTCCGTGATGATTAAGCAAGATGAAGCTGACCAGATGTAGCTTTAAAGACATGTCGCAATCACGAGCTTTAATTTGGAGCGAATATACCATACACATCGTCCAAATGATGCGTCGGCGGTTAGCCAAGCTGCGGCGCTGTTGGGGGTGCGGCCAAACCGGGCATGTGTCGCGGCCGGGCAGGGCACTTGATGTTGCTGATAGCAGTGCCCATGCCTACAGGTAATAGGCGGTGAACATGAACTGTCACCACCATTGATGCGAAGACTCCATATTATCGAGATGAATGAATGGGAACGTTCGACACCTTATATCCAGATCTCGAGACTGATGACCCCATCACTCTCAACCACGGCGGCCGGATATGTTGAACATCTATCATGAATCGAATAATTCGAGTCAACAGATAACCTTGGCAAATTGTTCCCGCGACTCAGGCTCCTGCTTGTCAGGGCGCAGGCTGATGTGGTGGGAATAGCATTGATCGAAGGCATCGAACCCACTTTGGTCGAGCCTGTTATGTTTGCTGGCAGATCAGATTACCATTCACATAATAGAGTCAAAGGAGAGCACACGAGCAAGTGCTCACTCTATGCAGGCCGACATTGATTAGATGCGATAATGTTGTATCGTCCATTACTCATTCCGGCTTCACTCAGAGCGACTTCTGCCCCTGAAGAGGATAAGGAAGAAGCGTGCAGCCATGTTGGCTCGTTGTTACTGCATGAATCACAAGCTTCACGAAGTCTGCTGCAGTCGAGACTCGGTTTTGGTTACCATCAGGAGCTACGACATCGGCAAGAAGCACTACAGTCGGCATGAATCCTTTATTTCACTCGTTTTGGAGGAGAAAAGAAAAGCGAGCACGTCAGCATTTCTATGGACGCGTTCTCATGGCGTGAAATTGTGAATAAATTGTTGCGTACCCGCCGATCGTGGCCTCTTTGGCACCACCACACTCAGGAACGGGCTGTGACGGGATCAAACCGTTGGTCGAGATTCCGGGTTATCAGCAAGGCCAAGCGCAGTAGTAAGGACGAGGCAGTGCCAAAGGAGCGGTGTCAATGTCGGCCATCTGAGGCAATATAGATTTGTTAGTCAGGCGCTGTAAAGAATAGGAACTTTAATAGACCCCTTACTTATCCAATTGGGTTGACTCTGATTTGTGGTGGTCTGGACGTGGGTTTGGCTTAGTGCAGGTCTCAACGACGCAACTACCACAACTTTTTGGCTTCCTTCACTTCTCCACATACGCGACATCATCCTAAATCGCGGACACAGCCATTATGTCTGCTGACGACGATTCGTCTGACCTTTCCTCCTTGTCGTCGCTATCGCCGGTCCCGTCTGATGCTGAACTTGACGATAAGAGCGATGATGCGGCGCCCAAGTCAAAGGGCGGGATCCTGAAGTTCTTCCCCAAGCTATCAGAACAGCCTCCTAGAGAGCCGTCGCCACCACCACGGAAACGATCGCCTTCACCGCCGCACGAATACGTGCTTGCTGACAATCCCGATATCGCGGTAGGTGTTTGACACGTTCATTTCGCGTTACTTTCGTTTGCTCACCACTCTTGTCCACCTCATGGTCAATGTCGCGTTGATGAGTGGGAGTGATGCGACGTTTCGCGTGTTGTTCATCAACGAGCGACTCAACGACTGACTGGGGTAATAGTTTATTGTCATGTTTAGAAGCCGATTCAGCGACGCGTTCCCGAAATCTCTTGCCCATTTTGGACCACAAGAGCTCGAGCGTGATGTTGTCGAGTCCATTCCAGGCGATCGACTCGAACACTTTCTATGCGCCTTACTAGGTCTGCTCTTGAATCGAAAGCAAGACGTCAAGTAAGCTGGGCACTGCTGAGATCTACCATATCTTCTTTCTGACGTTTCTTCTCTTTATTGTACAGGCCAGGCCACTATGGGCGGGCACTTGAGGACGCGATTACATCTCACAAGAACCAGTGGCCGCCAGCATGGGAAGACAAGAGCCCACTTTCCGGCGGTGCTGGATTTAATTCCATGACGCCGACTGAACGGGTATGTTTGCTTTGATGAGCAGCATTCATCTCTTGGGGGAACTGGCTGACGCATCACAGCTCACACTGTTACGGACGTTAATTCTTTGGTCCATGGCTTCTTCTGATACTGTCAAAGGACTCATCAACCAGTCATACAAACAGAATCGCCAAGAAGACGATCTGAATCAACCGAGATCGGTGCAGCCGTGGGGTTCTGATGGCGACAAGCGACGTTACTTTCTAGTTGAGGGCCAGGATGACACCAACTTTCGCATATACCGAGAGAGCAACCCAGCTGGCACAAATCGGACTTGGTGGAGCGTTGCCGGCTCGATCGAAGAGTTGAGGGTACTGGCCGAAAAGCTCGAGACGAAAGATGGTGGGCCGAAGGCCAAAAAATTAGCCCAGAAGATGCTGCAAGTCATACCACGGTTTGAGGCAGGAGAAGAGGTTAGTTCTACGATTTTCGTGCATTTCTTTCGCTTTTCACTTCATATCTGGATGTTTCCCCAGCCGAAAGCAGGATGTCGCTGGAAGAGAAGAATTCGTGGCTGACCCTACAACTAGAAACGCAAGCGCCGAGAGTACCGTCAAATGCGAAAGGAGCAGTTCAAGCGCCCGGAGCCGGGCTTCTCGATGTACGAAGGCCGCACACGCGGCAAACGAATCAAGTACACTTATTCGGACGATGAAGATGTCTTCTACTCTGACTCGACAGGCTATCGGCGGTCAGCTCGCAACACTGATGCTAATACACCGGCAGAGACAGGTCCAGTTACGACATCAAGCGGCAGACAGATCAGAGCACCACCGCGGCTAAATATGGTCGCAGGCGACAGTGCGCCTGGAAGCGTACAGGACGATCACTCTGAGCTGGAACAAACTGAGCCAGGGCCGGCATCCGGACGGTCCAGACGGTCTGCAGCAAACCAGGGAAATGGTAACTGGCACGACGATCGATCACGGCATGGTGACAGTGATATGGAGAGCGATGCCGAATTTGGAGACGATGAAGATGATAAAGACGGACATGTCCCGGCCGAAGAATCTGAGGATGACGATGAGTTCAATGATGAAGAGGCAATGGTCGACGATGATATTGTCGAAGAGGCCCAGAGTCTGGTTGTGAAGCTTTCTGTTACGCTACCTAAGCTAAGAACAGCTTTGACCCCGATTGAACAAACACCAAATATGCTACCCACACCAGATGCGCAAGATTGGAAGATCGATGGGAGCGCACCAGAATCAAAGACGGTCGAGATGCAAGACGCACCAGCTCCTGAGACCCAGCCCAGTTCGACAGAAGCCGCAGGAAGAGAGCAGACTCCGCAGCCTATGGCGAACACACCCCAGACGGAGACGCAAACCAGTCCGAACGAGGTTTCCGAAAAGAATCGTCACCTTGACTCTCAAACAGTGTCCGTGCCTCCACCTACATCGTTGGCCTTTTGCGGTAGCCCAGAAAAGCCACATACTCAGCCGGCATCGGCGCCCGTTGTGAACGGTACGTAGTGAGATTCGAAATGCGGCGTTGGGTGCATATGGAATTGTTGGCGTTGGAGTTGGGCGAGGATCTACCATGGTTTACAAAAACATGTATTATTTCGAGACTATGCTGTCTCGTTTCTGTAGAGTAAAAACGCGGAAAGAGACGTAATTCACACGGATGTGACATGGTGCATCGCCTGGGAGCTGCAACCAAACTCGGTATGGGGTCTTGCGTACACGTTGAAGAAGTCCAAGCGACCGACACCCCAGCCTTACTCCTTAGACAGCGAAATATACACTGGAACAAGAAAACCAAGTTGTATAGCAAGCAGTTATGCTGGCTGGGTATGTCATTAGTGCCGTCTTTGGACGGGCTTTTGTAATTCATTATATGCTATGTCTACCTTTTCTGTTTGGGTAAAGTCCAGTTGTTGACGCCGTACCACCACCTCCTTACGCGCGAACCTGCTGTGTTACCACGCAGCTTAGCGCTTCGATTCCAGTGCTGCCAACCGCACAGCAGCAAATTGTATATGACGCCTTGTGCCAACGGCATTATGACCTGCGTGTACGTCAGTCAGCTCTACTGTCCTCTCGACAAGGTAGTCAGACAAGGCATCGTACCTGATCCCTTGCCGTAATGAGCAACACCTTCCACCACGTATCTGCGTTGGCAATACTCCGTAGATAGCTTTGCTCGAATCGGAGGTCTGGTAGAGGTGGTAGGTTGTGGGATTTGCGAGCTGGCCGGAGGACACTGTAGGGGATATCGTCCTCATCATTGTCAATGTCGTTTAGCATGTCGTCTTCGCTGAGTCGGGGGCTGTGGAGGGTGAATTGCTCCCGTTTATCGACGACGGTGGATGGCGCGGCGTCGAAGTTGATGTCGGGGTGTGATCGGATGTGGCCTGCTTGGATGGTCTCGGCGACCTCTGTTGCCACTGATTCCATGTCCATGTTGACGAAAGGAATCGTTGCCCCTTGAATATTAAGAGGGATAGTGGCTATGATGGGAGATGCTACATCCTCGGGCTATGGGCAATTTGATAGCGGTACATGGCTCAGCGCGTATGTCCATATGAGATTGCACGTTCTGCCGGGCGGTGAGGGCACTACTACGTCCATGTCTTGCAACAATACAGATTTGGTGACAAAGATAGGAAAGCTTTTAAACAGCAGTCCAATCAAACTGAATTGATACAAAATTCCATTGACTGGCTCGGGACTCAAAGTACGCCCATCCAGTTACTTGGGCTAGCGGATTGTACCTCTACGACCATTGATTCTGTCTTGAGGTAGACGTGTGTAGGAGGAGCTCATGCACGACACACGTCTGTGGTTGGCCAGGGTTTCTGCTGGCGGAATATCTGAGAAAACCATGCAAAAATGGACTCAGATGGCTAATACGAAAGCCCTTGAGATACAACAGTCAGGATAAGAAACATGATGCCTTTGGTATTTGAGTCACGGTAGGTAGCGAGGCGATGAATTGACTTGCGCCGACAAGGGGGTCACCGTGGGTCACGCGAAGGGGAAGCTGAGAATGACACAGTGAGTGGTGTCCTGCACACATTTTCCCGAGCAAAGTTGTGTCAGAGGTCCACAATTAGACTGCGAAAATGGGGCAGCGGATGCAGCGATGGTGGGCAGGACTAGTTGGCCCAATTGTGCCCGCTGTACTGCCGCTATTAGCCAACCCAGGGCAAGTCTCGCGGCTGTCTGCCTGACTCCGGTGGCTTTTGCCTGGAGCGCAGCCAACCCAACCTGCCCAGGCACGGTACCCAGGTGCGGGCTAATACACAGACCAGACAGGTTGTCAGCGCACTCGAGTGAATGGCTGGTGTGTCTCTGTCTGGTGTGTCTGGAGCATGGAGCATGGAGCATGGAGGAGTGGGCAGGCACAATAAATAAAAAAATCTGGCTCCGACATCTTACTCCTGGTCCATCATATCCAGCACATCGACACTTCGCTCTTCTTGCCTCCCCGCTCATCCGCACTTCAACTCGACAAGAAGGACGTCTCCTGCTTCGCGGGACCAGCCGTTTATTTTGTTCGCCATCTGTTGAATAAACACCGCCATCATGTCCGACGCGCAAGCGAACGAGGCCGAGAGAAACGTGAGTTGCCATAACGTACACCATACGCGAGAAAAAATTGTGCTCTGCGCCAGCCCGCCCCTCCCTCTTGGGCTGCCCCTTTGAGCTGCCCCTCTCTGTCTGGGGTGCCTGTTGTTGTGTTGCCCCGCGATGGGCGGTGCGGGCAGCAGACCAATGGCCGGGCTACGACAGAGAAGAGCTCGACGACGAGTTGCGGCGATCCCAGAAACTCAATCAAACACCGCGTCGATTCTAAAAAAAAACCATGCAATTGAATATTCGAGCTGACAAAACCGCCAACAGATTGAGATCTGGAAGATCAAGAAGCTGATCAAGCGTCTTGAAGCTGCCAGAGGAAATGGAACCTCCATGATTTCCCTCATCATTCGTACGTCCCAGTCTCTGCAGACCGCTGCCCCACCATCGAGTTACTGACAAGACCGGATGTGCAGCCCCCAAGGATCAGGTCTCCCGCGCAGCTAAGATGTTGGCTGAAGAATACGTGAGTCCGATATTTTATGCACTTGCTTGTGGAGTTTCTTGCTAACCATCACTGTGCTCTGTAGGGTACCGCATCCAACATCAAGTCTCGTGTGAACCGACAATCCGTCTTGTCTGCCATTACATCGACTCAGAACCGTCTGAAGCTGTACAACAAGGTTCCCCCCAACGGCCTGGTCATTTACTGTGGTGAAATCTTGACCTCGGAAGGAAAGGAGCGAATGGTCAACATCGATTTTGAGCCCTTCAAGCCCATCAACACCTCCCTGTACCTTTGCGACAACAAGTTTCACACCGAGGCCCTGGCTGAGCTTCTGGAGTCTGATCAGAAGTTTGGCTTCATCATCATGGATGGTAACGGCGCCCTTTTCGGCACCCTCAGCGGAAACACCCGTGATATTGTCCACAAGTTCTCCGTCGATCTCCCGAAGAAGCACGGACGTGGTGGTCAGTCCGCGTTGCGTTTCGCCCGTCTTCGTGAGGAAAAACGTCACAACTATGTCCGTAAAGTTGCCGAATTGGCTGTCCAGAACTTCATCACCAACGACAAGGTGAACGTGGCTGGCATCGTTCTTGCCGGTTCCGCCGATTTCAAGAACGACCTCAACGCTTCTGATATGTTCGATAACCGTCTGCAGACCAAGGTCATCAAGGTTGTCGACGTCTCATATGGTGGTGAAAACGGATTCAATCAGGCCATTGAGTTGTCGTCCGAGACTCTTGGCAATGTCAAGTTCATTCAGGAGAAGAAGCTCATCGGGAAGTACTTCGAAGAAATCAGCCAGGATACCGGAAAAGTGTGCTATGGTATTGACGATACTCTGAAAGCCTTGGAACTCGGTGCTGTGGAGACTCTCATCGTCTTCGAGAACCTCGAGATTACTCGCTGGGTCCTGAAGGACAGCAACGGCACCGAAAGCATCCTGCACTTCTCCAAGCAACAGGAACAGGCGAACAGAGATAAGTTCTTGGATTCTGCTACTGGCCAAGAAAAGGACATTGTGTCGCAAGAGTCATTCTTGGAATGGATCGCTGAGCATTACAAGGACTTCGGTGCTGCTCTTGAGTTCGTCTCTGACCGCTCAACTGAAGGCAACCAGTTCGTCAAGGGATTCGGTGGCATCGGTGGAATTCTTCGCTACAAGGTCAACTTCGAGCAGTTGGCTGATCTTAGCGACGACGATGAATACTACGACGATTGACCTGTGGATCCCCTCGTCTTACACGAGGGCTCTGCTCAAGTTCAACCGTCTGCACACAACGAAGATGACACGCGCCATGATGACGACGCGCCGAGGTCGACCAATGCCGCGCCGCTGTCATTTGCTCAGAAGCGCTTGATGCGAAATGCCGAGTCTGGTTCTGTGACCCAAGGCCACCAGGCATCGCGACCAAGTCCCCTTCGTTCAATGATGACGGCCACTTGAGCTTATTGACTGGCAGATATCGAAGGTGAGATTGAGATCTCGATCATCGCCGCCTTCTCGTCACTGAGTCTTTTCTGACATGGCACATATAGATCTACCACACGTTTTTCA